>JAJQXH010000052.1:0-30000 GCA_022343465.1 Oscheius sp. G VE-2021
TTGATATTTTTAAAACAGAAAAAAAACAGAAAATTTAATTATGAAGAGTGAAATTGAGCCACTAACAGTCGACAAAAATGGATTTTGCCTATACCTTTTCATAAACAATTATTTTACTCTATGGGAGGTCCCCAAAAATATGGGAGGCCGACTAAAATATAGGAGGTCCCCTTGAAATATGGATGGTCCCTATGGGAGGTCCCCTGAAATAAGTAAGGTCCTTTTAGGAGGTCCCCCGGAAATATGGGAGGTCCCCCTTAAAATATGGGAGATTCGTATTGCAGGTCCCCCTGAAACATGGGAGGTCTCCCTGAAAAATTGAGTTCCTATGGGAGGTCTCCCTGAAATACGGGAGATCCCAATGGGTGGCCCCCTTTGAAATATGGGACGTCCCTCTGTAATAATGGAGGCCCTTCTTAAAATATGGGAGATCACTATGGGAGGTTCCCTGAAATATGGGAGGTACCTATGGAAGGTCCTTATGGGAGGTCCCCCCCGAGTTTTGTAGGCCCCAATAAAATAGAAGAGGTCTATTAAAACATTGGATGTTCCCCTTGAAATATGGGAGGTCCCCCATTGAAACATGGGAGGTCCCCCTGAAACTTGAAAACCTACCGATCCTTTATTGAGACAAGCCTCACAAGTCCTGTCATCAAGTGAAGACAGGGTACAATTAAGTCTTCTGGAAATAGTGACCCCAAGTTCTTCACGAATTTCTTCACGAATACTTTGCCCGACCACTCCAACAGCAAATAAAGTCACCGGTAGCAGATGTTTCCAACACATACTTCTGAAAACAAAGTTGTTTTTGGTAATTGAATGATTTTGTGATTTTGTAATAACAATTTTTGTAATTTAATGATATTACATAGTTTGTAATAGATTTTGAAATATAAATGACGTAGCATGAAAAAAATTAGGGAGAATTTGGGAAACTGCGAATTCGGGGGTTGTTTGACCAGGTGGAATCGATGGCGACGTGGGACAACGAAACGCCGGAATTCAACGAACAACGGAAGTGAAAATGAATTGAGAACGATCGATAATTGGTTTGAATTGAAATTTCAAAGAGAATGATGAGTGAGTATAGTTCGAAGCGAAGTTGAAAGAGGATTGAAAGAGGAAAAGTTAGGTTTGGCGGGCAACTTGTTTGAGTACGCTTGGGAACGAGATTAAACAAACCGACCTGCTACTTCGCGGATTGCGACTTCGCAATGTAAACATGTGTAGATCAAACGAACAGGGAGAGAGAGGGAGAGAGAGAGAGAGAGAGAGAGAGAGAGAGAGAGAGGCAGGGAGAGAGAGAGAGAGAGGCGGTTAGGCAGATAGAGGTTAGAGACGCAGACACAGACGCAGAGAGGTTGGAGAGAGATGGAGAGAGGGGAGAGAAAAAAATAAACAAACAGTAAAAGTTAGACAGATAGAGAGAGAGAGGCAGTCAGACAGAAGAGAGGTTAGACACGCAGAAACAAACATAATGAGAGGTTAGAGACGCAGCGTTTGACAGAAAAAGAGGTTAGAGAGAGAGAGAGAGATAGAGAGAGAGATAGAGAGAGAGATAGAGAGAGATTAAGACACCCCTCTTCATTTGCGCTCGTCCAAAGAAGATCTAAAAAACATCTAGGGGCCTGAGGTCATCTGCCGAAAGCGGCCTGAGGTCATCTGAAGAAGGTGACCTGAGGTATGTCTTACATCTGACCCTGATCAATAATCACTTAGTTCTTTTATTGCTTACGGTAGTTTTTTTTTAAAAATTTCAATAGTCCATTTCAACAAAAATTCAGAAAACGCGGCTTGATCCAAACTTCCACCTGATATATTGCAGAATTCTGCTAAACCAAGGTCATGAAGAGCTCTGCTAATCTCCAAAGGGCATTCACTCTCTCTTCCCAAAGTACACATTCACACGCACAAGCACATTCACACACACATTCACTTACACACATGCACACAGACTCTATGTCTGTCCTTTCTCTCTCTCTCTCTAGTTTCCCCTCCCTGCGGAGGAGATCCAAAAATAGTGTCCCCTTGTGAATGAGGCGCTTTCCCGTGGGGGAACGCCGGGAGCGCTCGGACTTCATTGTCCCAAATCAGCATTGGGCCAGTCCTGCACGTGGCATTCGAGGGCGCAACGTCTTGCACACCACAGCTGCTGTGGCCGACCGTCTCGGTCTCCGACTATTGGGGTATAAGCAGCGGGCCGATTTGCTACGCGGGCGAGGGACAATGCACTGGCCAAGGTAATACCAGCCAGATGCTTTCTCCCTCCCCATTTTCCCCTTTCTTTCCCCCTTTCTCTCTCTCTCTATTTTTTTAAATTTCTCCATCTTTTTCTTCGTGTGTGGAATGAGTGATTGCTCTCAATTAGCATAATTCCTCCACTGGTACCTCACTTTGCATATCCTTATTTCTCAATCTAATCGCCCATTTCGCCCTCTTCCCTTCCATGAAACGGTCGAATTGGTCAAAGCGCCATGTCAAGGGGCCTGATCATCACCTCAAACCAACGGATTCCCTTCGATCGGCCGTCCTTCTGAGGTAAGAGCCGCCTTAACCATCCTTAGCCCGCTTTAACCATCCTTAGGCCGCTTTTACCATCATTAGGCCGCTTCTACCATCCTTAGGCCGCTTTTTCCATCATTAGCCCGCTTCAACCATCTTTAGGCCGCTTTAGCCAACCTTAGGCCGCTTCTGTCCATAAAATCCTTTGTCTTCAGAAGAGGAGACTCTCACGGGAACCTGGAGAAGGTGCTTCACAAGATGGACAAGATCATAGCCCACAGCTTGGCTCTGAATGGGCCTTCTGAGCAGCATCTGCCCTTCGAAGACCTCCGAGAGATGTGCATCAGAGCCAGGGAGATACTCCTTCAGGAGGCTTCCCTTGTGGAGTAAGTGCCTTTTTCTTAAGTTCCTTAGGTTTTCCTTAATCCTTACGTGATGTTTCCTTAAGTTCCTTAAGTTATCCCTAATCCTTAAGTGCCTTCTCCTTAACTTCCTTAAGTTATCCTCAGTCCTTAAGTGCCATCTCCTTAAGTTCCTTAAGTTATCCTTAATCCTTAAGTGCCTTCTCCTGAAGTTCCCTAAGTTATCCTTAATCCTTAAGTGCCTTCTCCTTAACTTCCTTAAGTTATCCCTAATCCTTAAGAGTCGAGGCTCCTGTCTACGTGTTTGGCGATCTCCATGGACAACTGCTGGATTTGCAGAAGATGCTAATGAGCTGTGGAACACCGGCTAGGAAGAGATTCCTCTTTTTGGGGGATTACGTGGATAGAGGGGCCTTTGGAGTGGAGACGATTTCTCTGCTTCTGGCTTTTAAGGTAGAGAGAGAGAGAGAGAGAGGTTAGAGACGCATAGTCAGAGAGGGATGTTAGAGACACAGAGTTAGACAAGGAGAGACTTTATTTTTTATATTAATTTTAACCTAAACTTAATTTTTTTAAAATATATTTTAATCTTATCTTTTTATACAATTCAACTTATTTTTTTATATTTTAACTTAATTTTTTTTTAAATATTTATTTTTGTTTAAACTTTTTAACTTTATTTTTGGTTCTTGTCTGTCTTAACGGTCCCTAGGATTTTTCCGGTCCTTAGGATTTTCCGGTCCTTTGAAAAATACAGCGGTCCTTTCATTTTTCCGGTCCTTTCATATTTTTAGTGGAAATGTATAGATAACTTGCATTCTTAGTACTAGCAACAATTGCCTTGAAACCTGTCAAAAAAGTGATAATTTTGTCAAATTTAAGTTTTAAATGGCATAACATGGAATGGAATGAAGAATATCCAATCAAATCACATCTTCCAAAAAGCAAAAGGTTGTGAATCTGGGGGACGTCCCCACCCCTTCGTCAATCAAACTCCTAGAAGCGATCGGTATGAGATGTAGCCACCCGAACCCCAAACAGCTGAACATTAACTCACGATTCACACAGGAGGCCAACGGCGTGCCCCGGATATACGCTTACGGGTGACGCTAGTAGTTCCAACTGCTTTATGCAAGCTGGTGGAAAGACGCCGCTTAAATAACCCCGTGCTATGGCGGTGCGGATGTCTTACGCGCGTTGATCAGGAATCTCTCGCGCGGAGGGCGCAGACAGTGCCTGCATCGTCTGCGCCGCAGCACTGTCTGCGCCCTCCGCGCGAGAGACTTCTGATCAACGCGCGTAAAACATCCGCACCGCCGCCGTAGGAGCCTACATAAGCGGCTCCTTTATTTTCAAAGTACCAGAAAAAATCCTAAGGACCGTTAAGACAGACATGAACCATTTTTTTAAAATATTTTAACTCATTTTTTTTTAAAATTTTAACTTTATTTTTTAATTATATAACTATTTTTTAATTTTCTAACTTAATTTTTATAAATATAGAGAAGACGCAGAGTCAGACAGAGAAGTTAAAGACGCAGAGGGAGATAGAGAAAGACTTTTTCAGGTACGGTACCCCACCCATATTACCCTTCTGCGCGGGAACCACGAAACCAGGGTGGTCAACACGGTCTACGGCTTCTCAGACGAGTGTAGGAAGAAATACGGATCGAAGGGTAGGAAGAGAGAGAGAGAGAGAGAGAGAGAGAGAGAGAGAGAGAGAGAGAGAGAGAGAGAGCTAAATCCTCCAGGATCCGAACTGTGGACCCTCTTCCAATCGGCCTTCAACTGCCTCCCCCTGGCCGCCGTCGTCTCCGACCGAATCTTCTGTGCCCATGGAGGCATCTCAGAGCATCTCTACACCCTCGACCAGCTCATTAGAATACAGCGTCCCACTGAAATCACGGACGTTGGCCTCGTGGTGGACCTCATCTGGTCCGACCCCTCCTCTGAAACGGACTCCTTCGCCGTCAGTCCCCGCGGGATTTCGAAAGTCTTCGGGAGAAAGGCCTGTGCCGCCTTCTGTCATCAGATGAGTGTGGATTTCATCTGCCGGGCCCATCAGTGCGTGGAGGATGGCTACGAATTCTTCGCCGATAGGAGGTGTCTGACGGTGTTTTCGGCCCCCAACTACTGTGGAGAGAAGGACAACAAGGCTGGGGTACTGTATGTGGACAGGTGAGAGGGAGAGAGAGAGAGAGAGAGAGAGAGAGAGAGAGAGAAATTGGCCCAATTTCAGTGAGCTGAAATGTCAGGTGCTCACCTTCAAACCGGACACCCCCCAGACGTCGACGGTTACTGCGAAGCCCCACTGAAGTACAATAAATAATAAAAATACGAGAGCCAAGAAAGAATCAAAAACAAAATAGATAGCAATTTTAGTCAATTAAAGTAATTACTGGATTGTGTTGTGTCTCTGCGTCTCTGCCCCTTTTCTTCTGCGTCTCTAACCGTGACCTCTGCGTCTCTGACCCTGTCCTATGCATCTCTGACCGCTTTTAATCATGCATGACCGCTTTTTAATAGAAATCTGTATGCCCGCTTTTTAACAGAATTCTACACGAACGCTTTTTACCACAACTCTGCATGTCCGCTTTTTAACAGAAATCTGAGTGACCGCTTTTTAGCAGAATTTTGCAAGACCGCTTTTTAACAGAATTCTACATGACCGCTTTTTAGCAGATTTTGCAATTTCAAAACGTTTTGATCCGTAAATTCTATAATCGATAATTGATAAACTAAAATAATGTTTTCAATGAATATTGCAAAAACTAATGGGCCTCGGAGCGATCGCGCGCCAATATTTTGCAAGCTGTAAAGTTGCTCCGATTATAATCATTTAAATCATTTAAAAAAAGGAGTAATCAAACAAACATATTGAAAAATGGAGTTTTCAATCAATTAAGCAACGGAGAGACGTTTTTGATCATTTCCGGGTACGGTAAGACGGGCCTCACTGGCTCTGCGGTCATCAGCGGTGGCTTTCTCCAGACGCATAGTTTCGGGACCTAAAAATTACAATTTAATTAGTTTATTTAAAAACAATTAACATGATTACAATTTTTTTTGAAAAAGTTGCGTTTCAATGAAAATATGTGTATCTACTTTTATTTGTGAATCACTAAAAAAGTGGTGTTTCAATGAAAATAGAAAAAAAAACATGGCGTTTTAATGAAAATAAGGGCTCAACATTGATTTTTTGTAGTTTAACTACGTTTAATTGGTAAAAGGTGGCGTTTCATTAAAATGGCTTTCTTTATTTGAAAAAAAATAGTTTAATTGGTTTAATTACGTCTTTTTAAACAGAAAAGTGGCGTTTCAATGAAAATGGCAAAACTTCTTTCTTTCTTTATTTATGATTTATGTTTTTTTAAAAGTTTATTTCATTTAATTTCGTCTATTTTATGAAAAAGTGGCGTTTCATTGAAAATGGCTCACCCTTGTGTTGGACGACGACCTCTTCCGGTACAATTTCGATATTTTCCTTCGAACGACGGAGAATTGAATCTGAAAATTGGAAGATGACGTTTCTTAATTGTTTTGAAGGCCCACCGATTCTTTGAGGCGGAGGGAAGGCGGCCGACGACATGAATGGATGGGATCGGAGGGTGGAAATGGATGGGGACGCCTACGCTGAAAGGAATTCTTTAGGATTCAGTGGAGTTGTGTGGCAAAAGACGGGAGGTGGAGGAATCGGACACCAAACATCGGTGTCTCTCGAGAGAAAACTAATCCGACAATAGAATGACGCCTGGAAGAGAGAGAGAGAAAGAAAGTGAGAGAAAACGAAAAAATGACGCAACTTTAATAGAATTATGGATGACCGCTTTTTAACAGAATTCTGCACGACCGCTTTTTAACAGAATTCTGCAAGACGGCTTTTTAACAGAATTCTGCATGTCCGCTTTTTAACAGAATTCTGCACGACCGCTTTTTAACAGAATTCTGCACGACCGCTTTTTAACAGAATTCTGCATGACGGCTTTTTAACAGATACAAGATATAATGACAGAGAGAGACAAAGAGAGAGAAAGAGAGAGAGAGAGAGAGATAGGGAGAGAGAGAGAGAGAGAGAGAAGAGAAAGAGAGAGACGCCTGTTTTGAAGGCCCGAAGAAGCGCAATGACGGAACGCAGTCGTCCGTCGCTGGGTGTCAATCTCCCGCGGGAGTCCGAAGGCAGACGGCGGAAAAACCCTTCCTTTCTACGTGAGAACAAGGAGATCTCTGAGGCGGAATCAGGTCTCCAGAGGTTCTTTTTCTCACGGAGAGATCGCTCTTGAAGGAAAAGATGGTTTGGACAAATGACTCTTTGGCTGATCTTAGAGGCTTTCTTTTTCTTGTTCTCTTTCTCCTTCTCCTTCTCCTTCTCCTTCTCCTTCTCTCTCTCTCTCTCTCTCTCTCTCTCTTGAGGGAGCAAAAAGTCCTTTTCAGTTAGTTTCTGTCGGCGTTCGAAGCGCCCTCCCTGGGGATAGATCTATGGGTGGCATAAAGTTAGCAGAGGCCGTCAATGTTCTGCTGAAAGTTCCGCATGAAGTCAGAGAAACCAGAAAAACTAGAGAGAGAGAGACAAAATCTCCCTAAATCATCCCTAATTTAGGGATGATTAAAAAAACAAGGTTTTTTCACGTTTTTAAATCATCCCTAATTTAGGGACGATTTTTAAGAAAGGGTTTTTCACGTTTTTTAATCATCCCTAATTTAGGGACGATTTTTAAGAAAGGGTTTTTCACGTTTTTAAATCATCCCTAATTTAGGAATGATTTTTAAAGAAGGTTTTTTCGCGTTTTAATCATCCCTAATTTAGGGCGAATTTTTAAATAGAGAGGGGGGGGGGGGGGGAAGAAAAAAGAGAGAAACCAAAACTGGCTTGGTTCCTTGAAATGTTGAGAATTTTCCGTCTAATCTAAGGGAATAAGGTGAAAACAATGGTTCATGACGTGGCCCTGGGCCTTTGTGTGTGGCCGACTGCAGTCGCAGCAATACAAATTCCATTAGACGGTCGCAGTAGCGTGATTTCGCCAGCCGGCACTGCACTTCCTCCAATTGGATCCTAAAATCCTGAAATTACCATCCTGGATGCACGAAAAAGAGAATGAAAACGAAGAATAAGAAGAAAAAATCAGCTTAAAACACCCTTTAAAAATAGATTATTAAAAAAACTAAGAACTAAAAAATTAAATATTTTTTTGAAAAAAAAACTTTGAAAAACGAAGACCATACATTAACTTAGAATTTTATTTTTTAGATATTTAAATTTCATTTAAAAAGAATCGAGATATTTCACAATTTGTATTTCAATAACGCCTTCATTGGGCGGGGCTTCTGTGCAGTAGCCGCACAGGCCTTGCTAAACGACGGGGAGACTGCAAAAAACTGATCCTAAATTTTTTGTTCTTTAAATTTTAATATTTAGTATTTAGTATTGTATATCTGATTGTATGGTATTAATTACAAACAAAAAAATAAGGGAGAAAATAATTAAAACGGAAGTTTTTAGGGGAAATTTGGCAATGGAGCATGGTTATATAAACATGCTCTGCGACTAAAACGTAAAACAACCGCTTCTTAAAAATTATCCCTAAATTAGGGATGATTTAAAAAAGTGAAAAAAGTTTTATTAAAAATCATCCCTAAATTAGGGATGATTTAAAAACGTGAAAAAGCTTTATTAAAAATCATCCCTAAATTAGGGATGATTTAAAAACGTGAAAAAGCTTTATTAAAAATTATCCCTAAATTAGGGATGATTTAAAAAAGTGAAAAAAGTTTTATTAAAAATCATCCCTAAATTAGGGATGATTTAAAAACGTGAAAAAGCTTTATTAAAAATCATCCCTAAATTAGGGATGATTTAAAAACGTGAAAAAGCTTTATTAAAAATCATCCCTAAATTAGGGATGATTTAAAAAAGTGAAAAAAAGTTTTATTAAAAATCATCCCTAAATTAGGGATGATTTAAAAACGTGAAAAAGTTTTATTAAAAATCATCCCTAAATTAGGGATGATTTAAAAACGTGAAAAAGCTTTATTAAAAATCATCCCTAAATTAGGGATGATTTAAAAACGTGAAAAAGCTTTATTAAAAATCATCCCTAAATTAGGGATGATTTAAAAAAGTGAAAAAAAGTTTTATTAAAAATCATCCCTAAATTAGGGATGATTTAAAAACGTAAAATAGTTTTTTTTAAAAATCATCCCTTATTTAAGTTTTTAATTTTAAAAAAAAGTTACAGCAAAAAATTATTTGAATTTTAAAAAAGCCGTCCTAAAAATCAATTAAAAAAATAAAAGCCAAATTAGTCCGCTTTGCTTTTTATTCCAAACAGCTTTTGTTTCGGTTTCCTTTTTTGATTTCAATTTAAAGTTTCCTTTTCTGATTTCAGTGTTTAATTTTTTCACATTTCAATGGAAAAGGTTAGTTTTTTTTAAAAATTATTTTAAAAACTTCCTGTTCAGAAATCAATTTCATTTTTTGAATTACCTTTACTACTCAGATGGAGCATTGTAGAAAAGGTAGGAAAACCTACTTTTTTCTTTTTTTCAAAAAGTTTTTAGTTTACTTTTATTTTTAAAAATATAAAATTTTTAAATCTCTTTTCAGTTAACATTTCCTGCGATGGCTCTGTTTTCTGAAGGCTGTAAACAATCGGCCGAATTTATGAAACAATTTAAATCTATTGAATATCCCGTCGTTATTGATAGAATAACTGTTAAGGTAAAGAAAGTCTCTAGTCAAAAACAAATAAGGTTCTTTTAGGGAGGAAAGTGCTTTATCAGACACCAGCAAAAAGAATTTTGTCTCAGCCCTATGAAGGAAAACATGCGTTGGGAGACAACTTATTTGACGATCTTGGCAAGTTTTTATGGAATCTCTGTTTCTCTCTCTCTCTCTCTCTCTCTCTCTTCCTCTCTCTCTCTCTCTCTCTCTTCCTCTCTCTCTCTCTCTCTCTCTCTCTCTCTCTCTCTCTCTCTATCTGCCTGTCTCTTAAAAATAGGTCATTTGCCGAATTTTAGCAATTAGCCAAAAAAGTTTTTTTTAAGAATTCGCCCACTAGCCGAATAATTTAAAAATTCGGCCAAAAGCTGAAAAATGATTTTATTTTTTAAAAGTGGCAAGACAAAGTGGTAGATGAAAAAATCGCTTTTTGAAAGATTTTGTTGAATTTTTAAAAAAAAGAATTCGGCAATTACCCGAAAATCTTTTTTTAAAATTCAAAATTTCGGATTTTAGCCGAAATATGATTTTATAAAAATAACAATAAAATTCAGCTAATGACAAAAAATTATTTAACATTTATGCAAAAAAGTTTTGAGAGATTTTTTTTTTGAAAAATATGTTTTTTTGAAAGAATTCGGATACGCCCAAATTTATGTGGCAATCAGATTTTTAAAAAAAAGTTTTTTTTGAAAGATATGTTGAATTTTTTGTTAAAAGAATTTGGCAAATAGCCGAAAATCTTTTTTTTTGTTGTAAAATTTGACCTTTAGCCAAAAAAGATTTAAAAAAAGAATTCGGCCATAAGCCCAAGAATATTTGAAAGATTTTGTTGAATTTTTTTTAATCCGAAGTTTTTAAAAATTCAGCCATTAGCCGAAAATGGTTTGTTGAAAAAAATTTCGGCAATAGACCAAAAAATGAATTTTTATTTAAAAAAAAGTTTTCTAAATTTTGGGTATTTGCCGTGAATATCTCCCATTTTCAGAATCCTTTAACAGACGCTCTATGCTCCTCCCTAATCGGGAACTTGACTGCATCTTTTATGAATGCCATGTTTGCCCCGATAGCATTCTGTTCATTTTTAATCAAAATCTATTCCAGAGTCTGAATTCTCGCACGCCAAAACAAAAATTAAATTCTATCAGCCTCCGCCTAAACGAAAATCAAGAGGATTTCCCTTACGATGTCTCTCAAATCCCAGTTGTTCGTCTCTACAACGCCTGCTTTCTTTCCCCAACGATTTTGGCTTCGATTAAAGTGAAGGACCGTCTCGAAATAGAATTTGCTGGTACAGTACCTCCAGAAAGACTGGCACAATTGTTTGAGGTACCCCCTTTTCATTTTTATATAATTTAAATTTTAAAACGGATTTTCCCTAACAGTGGTACAGGTTTCCGACATAGAAAAAAAATCGAAAAACGTGGTCAAAAACATATATTTGACCTAAAACATGTTTTTGAGATGTTTGTGTCAAAATCGATTTTTTGACTTGGGTTACGGTAGGTCAACCCAGGGTAACTTGGCTCAAAATGGTCCAAATTCAAATTTGGGGTCATTTTTAGAATCCTCACAACATTTTCAGAAACTTTAGGGATGATTTAAAAATGTGAAACAAGCTTATTTAAAAATTCTCCCTAAATTAAGGATTATTTAAAAACGTAAAAAAGTTTTGTAACCTAAATAAAAAACCTTGAAAAAGCTTTAATAAAATTATCCCTAAATTAGGGATGATTTTTAAATCATAAAATTTCGTAGGATTCACATTTCGCAAAAATCTGGATTTATCGTCTCCTAACGTTTTCCAAGTTGGATGTTTTGGGTTACTGTAATAAGCAAAGTTTTTTTTAAATGTTGTGAGGATTCTGAAAATAACCCCAAATTTAAATTTGGACCATTTTGGGCCAAGATACAGTACCCTGGAGTGACCTACCGTAACCCGAGTAAAATATATTGATCCAAACATCTCTGAAACATGTTTTTAGGTCAAATAAATGTTTTTGACCAAGTTTGGGCAAAATCCACGACTTTCGATTTTTCCTATGTCACAGGATTGACGATACTGCTCGATCCTTACAGAATTATTGTTTTAAGGCTTTTCTTGACTTGCCAGAAGTTGGTTTCTTCAGTCGGACTCTCCTGCACACCATCGACTTTCACACCCTGGCGGTTGCAATGCGTCAACTAGATGGATTCAGCTCTGAAGTCGACCCAAAGGAATACAACAGCAAAAATATTCAATACAGCCATGGCTGGTCATTATCCAAGGATTGGGATCAGCCATCTATCTTAATGTTGATGCGAGTGAACGGAATATTGGATTTTAAGAAATTTTCATGACTTTCTATTGAATGAGTCAAATGAAAAAGCAATAAAGATGTATATTTGGGAATTTTGTGTACTTGTGTGCTTCTTTAAAATGTATCCCTAAATTAGGGATGATTTAAAAACGTGAAAAAAGCATTATTAAAAATCATCCCTAAATTAGGGATGATTTAAAAACGTGAAAAAAGCAGTATTAAAAATCATCCCTAAATTAGGGATGATTTTAAAAAAGTGAAAAAAACATTATTAAAAATCATCCCTAAATAAAGATTCCACAAGAGAAAAGATTCTTATAGAAGTAAATGTGAAAAAAGCTTATGGAAGCATACTTCCATAAAAAAAAGATTCTTATCGAAGTAAAGGTAACAGAGGTGAAAGTCAAAATTAGCATGCGTCTTTCGCGAATCCGATTAGCCTGGCAATTTGTTCTAATGCTAATTAGGGTAGATGTTCGTCATTCTCCGCAACTCTCTGGCCTTGCAAGGTTGGTTTTTATCAGCATCGATGAATAATCTCTAGAAGTTTTTTAAAAACATTGTAGTGTAAGTGTTGCCTCGGTCTTATTATTTAAAATAAAATTCATTTAAAAATGAATTTTAATTTTCTTGAAAAGTTCAAATAAGGTAACTTTAATAACAGGTTTCTTAGTCATGGGGGTTACATGTATTCCCCTTGTTAGAGAAACGATATAATAACCAAAAAACGGATTTTTATGATACTGAATATTCCAGATGGTCAATTTCATCTTGGCTTCGGAACAGAACGGAGAACAGTTTATGAAGAAAGTTGTTGGTTGTGAATATTCTCCTCTTAAATTCAATGAATTCGCGCCCGACTATAGAGGTATGGGTTCCCTTTACAAACAAAAAAGTTTGTTTACAGGAAGACCATTGAACGCATCTCGAAACGATGGCGCAACCTCCGTAGTTGCTTCTCTCTTCAGAAGCCCGTTTCCTGAATGCTAATAGGGAGACCTTCTACAGGTAAAGACAAATGATAATTGTTCTCAAAAACTCGTTTCAGGGTGTACAGCCCGATCATTGACGGTTTTCAATCGGTGTTGATCTCGGATGTGACTATAAAACATTTTGGAGTCTTCGCCAATGAAGTTGAGCAGATTTATGAGGATGCGAAAGGAGAGAATGGTGGAGCGCTGGCCGCATACATCCCGCTGTTGGCAGCGGTCGACCCTAACAGATTCGGCTTGGCCCTTCTCACCGCAACTGGCCAGAAATACATGATCGGTGATGCTGAGCCGTTCAGTTTACAAAGCATTACTAAGGTAAGTCCTTTCATTCTTAACCATTACCTTCAAGCTTCTTAATTTCATTGCCTAGATACCAAGTTTGCCTAATGCCAAGTTGTTGGCTGCAAATTGCCTCACGCTTGAAATATCGATTTATGATTTAAGAACCCATCCGGATCGTTTGGTTAAAATGCCGGCTATCCACGGTTGCTTTTCCCCTGGTCAAAATGTTCAAAACACACGAATAGTCAAAATGTTCAAAACACTTTCGCAATTGATTTCCCGCTCATTTTTTTTCTTCGAATTTTCCACTTTTCCCCCGGCAAAAGAGTTATAAAAACGGCGTCAAAATACGAGTGACTCTTTCATGGAGCATTATTTTTTTATTTTTTTAAATGAATTTTACATGGGAATGTATTTTCATCAGTGTGGCCAAATAAGACGAGCTATACCGGAAAAAATGGTCATATATTAGTAGTTCAAGGGGCCGTTTTCAAAATCTGCTTAGGGGCCTTGGTTTTCGAGAATTAGTATTTTTTCCGTGGCCGCTGTCTCTCGCGGGATAGTTTTGGATGCGTTGCCCCTCTAAAACTGTGGCTCGATGGTGTAGTGGAAGCATGCCCGAATATTATTTTGCCCTATGGTGGTTCGAGTCCCGTCAATGTTTTTCTTTTTGCCTTTTATACTTTTGTGAATTCGCAAGTCTTCGTTTTCTCAAAATTTTGTTTTGAAATTTGAAAATTTAAAAAAAATTCCAAAAAAATTTTTTTTTCAAAAATAAGTTTTTCAAAAGATAATGCATATCAACACGAATGTTTTAAATTCATCACATATAACTTGTTAGAGAAACAATATCACAGCCAAAAAACGGATTTTTATTATACTGAATATTACAGATGAGCAACTTCATTATTGCACACGAAGAAAATGGTGCAGAATATATGAACAGACTGGTGGGCTGTCAATATTCTTCCAAAAGGTTCAACGAACTCGCTCTAGATGATAACGGTAAGGACTCGCTTTACAAACAAAAAAGTCTGTTTACAGGAAAGCCTTTAAACGCTTCTAGAAACGACGGAGCAATCTCCGTGGTTGCAAGTCTGTACCGGAATCAACCAGTGTCCAACAGAATGACAAACTTCCGAAGGAGATATCAGAGATTAGCTGGAAAGGAAATTGAAGCAGACCAATCTGTGTGAGTGCAAACTATTTTAACCGTAGAAAACGAAAAATGGATTTGGACAAGAACTTGGAAAAGAACGAAAATTTGGACAAGAAAAATGGATTTGGCCAAAACTTTGTAAAAAGCTTTTATTTGACCCAAAAATACAATTCTGAAACATTGGGTCAATATCGATTTTCTGCTCCGGGTTATCGCGCGCGCGCCCGGGTTACGGTATCTTTGCCAAAACTCATCTAAACCCCTAACATGTATACTTTTTTCGAAAGCTCTCGTCATTTTGAGTAAGTTTGTTATACATGCCAACTGTCGTTTTTGGTCGTTTAAAAAAGTAACAGTCAAAAAACCGACAAAATTTTCATTTTTTTATTGGTTTTTCTAATTTTTCACTATTATGGGTCAATTTGCAAAACTAGCCACCTACTGCATCGTTTTCTACGGTTAATGTGCCATAGAAATCATCTCTAAAACCCGTAAAAAAGTTTAACCATTGCACTTATATATTCAATTTAATTCGCTTTTTATGGCAAAAATCACAATGTTAGGGGTTTAGATGAGTTTTGGCAAAGATACCGTAACCCGGGCGCGCGCGCGATAACCCGGAGCAGAAAATCGATATTGACCCAATGTTTCAGAATTGTATTTTTGGGTCAAATAAAAGCTTTTCACAAAGTTTTGGCCAAATCCATTTTTCTTGTGTCGCTTGGGTATCGCTACAGCTCGTTCCTAAGAGATATCTCGTTTTAATAAAGAACATATTTTCATATAGACACACATACACACATAAACGCACACTTAAATAACAATTGACAAGGCAATTTAGTTTTGCGAGCGAAGAGGCCACTGGAGACAGGAACAAAGGGCTCGCTTTCCTACTGAACGCCTCCAACCTGTTTTCTGAAAGTTTGGATGTGCCCATCAGTGGAAATGACGTGGCAAAGGTCTGCAAGACGTACTTCCACGTATGCTCCTTCACCGCCAACTGCGAGACAACCACGGATCTGCTGGGTGGTTTGATCACCGGAGGACTTAGCCCCACAACTGGAAACCGACAGTTTTCGGAGAGTACGGCGAGGGCCACGCTCCTTCAGATGGAAGCCGGTGGTCTGTACGGCTATTCGAATGTCTTCCGCCAGAAGGTATATTGTTCTGAAACACAAACTCATACAACCTAAGGGAGGGAACCCGGCGAAAAGTGGTGTGGGAGGAGGCATCACCATGGTGGTGCCAGGAGTCTTGGCTATCACAGTGTTCTCCCCCAATCTAGATGAATACTCGAATTCAACGAGAGGAATCAAATTCCTGGAGGTTCGCTGATTTTCCTCAATCCAAAATTACTTATATAATTTTTAGCCATTCTCCGAAAAATTCCCAAGTTTCCGGCCTTTCCAATTTGGAAGGTGCGAATCCAAGCTGGAACCTACCTCCTGGAGTTATGAAGGCAACGACTAAAACCAATTACTTGCAAGAACATCTCCTTTCGAATCAAAAGGCCCTCAACGTGCTCTTCGCAACGAACCCTTTCTGTCGTCAGCAAGTGAGAAGATCTCTTTTCTAATCAGAAGGTGGTTTCAGTTCTACCATTGGCGTCTCGGAGCCTCAACGTGTTCTTCGCAATGAACCCTTCCTGTGTGTTACACGTATGCTACCAAAAGATACACTTTTTCTATCATCGTTTGTGTAGTGAATAAAGTTTGGTTTAAAAAAAACTTGGTTTCAAATAATTCTATTTTCGCACATTTATTTTCCCCTTCTCGTTCCCTCATACCTCTGGAGGGTATAGTCAGGTAATTCCAAGTTAAGGGGGTGGGGTAGACCCCCAGAACATTCATAAGTTAATCGGGTTAGGCTCTATATTTACGAAACGTTGGGCCTTCAAGTTAAGGGGTACTACCCCCAAGGGGGTTTAGCCTCCCGAGGTATGCATTTTCTATTTTTCACCTCCTGCGTATCTAATCTCTGGACGTGCAGATGTGATCTGCCACTAATTCTCTTCGTTTATTCATTCCTCCTCTTTTTCCTTGCCTAAAAATCGCAACCTATGTCTTGTTTTCCTCTATTTCTCTCGCTTACTCTCTTTTTTCTCCTCTCGCTTTCTAGTTTACTCATTGATTCTTTTTTGCTCCTCAGCCAAGTCTACCCCATCATAAGCCGATCTCGTTCTCTCTGTGTTGACACCACTGCTAAATTACAGTAATTAAGTCACCAAGATCTGCGACATACAGTAATTCATCCGATGTTTATGTCTGATTTACTTCTGTTTTCTGAGAAGTTGGTAAGCAGCAGGGAGTTCCTCTCCTCCGACAAGCCCAATTTCATTTTTAAATTTACAAAAAGCATTTTAGGCGGCCTTTGGTTGCCAAAAAACGGCTTTTAATTGCCAGAAAACAGGTCAAGCGCCCTTTGGCTGCCAAAAAGCGGCTAGTTTTTCTAAATTGTACGTCTGAAATATCGTCATGAAAAAAAACGAGAAAAGGAATAAGTGATACATATCGCCATGAAAAAAAAAACGAAAAGAACAAAGTGCCACATTTTATATCCAAATCACACTGTCTTTACAACCAATACCCGGCGAAGATAGAAACAAATAAAACTGATATTCACAATAAATAAATAAAACGGATGGATGGATCTCTCGAATTCACTTCTTCACGGCGCCCAGCAGCTTCCTAGACAGCCTCCTGTTGTTGGATTCCTTTGGTCGAGGCTAAAAAAGGAGTTGGAAGTTTAAAATTAGTTTTTTTTTTAAATTTACATTTAAATTTTAAACCCTATCAAATTTAAATTTTAAAATTTTAAAAAAACCTACGGGACTCGGTGAACGAAGAGCTCCGTCAAGGGTGCCCAATTCCATTGCGAGTCGTTCAGCGATCGTCATTGGATCCTCACTCGGAGGGGAATCAAGCCGGGGTACGGTAGTCGATGAGCCTCCGCGCAGGGTTACGGTAGCAGAAGAGGATCCTACGTCTCCTGCAAACAACGATTGATTGAGGAATTCAATTGCCAAAATTTAGAATTTGTTTTTAATAAATTTAATAGTTGTTTAGTAAAAATAAATAAAAATGTAATGATTTATAAATTTAATTAAATAAATTATTAGGTGTACATTTAAAAAAAATTAATTATTAATAAATTTAATATTTGTTTTATTAAAACATAAAAATTTAATGATTTATAAATTTAATTAAATAAATTTTTAGGTGTGCATTTTATTTTTAATATTTTAGTCGTTATTATAACCCAACTGCCAATTCCAAATTGCTTGAAACTTAATAAAAGTAATGTATAACTTTAAACAGTTGGATACATTCAATAATTTAAAATCTTTAAATTAGATTAAAATTTAATAGTAATGATATATATTTTAGTTTAAAAATAGTATTTCAACTTAAAAATTTTAAATTTTAAAAAAAATTAAATTTAAAAACATTACAAATTGAATCAAAGCAAATTCCAGATTAAAGCCGCTTTTTACAGCCTAAGGCCGCAGAAGACCGCTTTTAACAGCCTAAGGCCGCAGAAGACCGCTTTTAACAGCCTAAGGCCGCAGAAGACCGCTTTCTACATCCTAAGGCCGCAGAAGGCCGCTTTTTACAGCCTCAGGCGGCAGATGACCGCTTTTTACAGGCTCAGGCCGCAGAAGACCGCTTTTAACAGCCTCAGATCCAGATCTCTTATGACCAACCCGTTCCGAATTCCTGAGCGAATCGATCGGTGATCGATTTTGTACCTCCAGCCGGCTGCGAAGAAGGCCTGGGTACGGTAGTCGATGAGCCTCCACGCAGGGTTACGGTAGCCGAAGAGGATCCTACGTCTCCTGGATTCAAATTTCATTTGTTTTAAATCAATAAAACTGACCTTCCCGAGCCAATCGATCGTAGACGGGCATCCGGTCCCTTTTGACAAAGGCTGAGGGAGGGGGCGGCGGCGGGAGACGAGGAGGCGTCGGAGGAGAGGGCGAAGAGGGCGGGGCTAGGATGGTCATCTCCTCCTGAAGCAAAGGGATTTTATGGAATTCAGGGGGAACTCACATAGGTTTGATTGACATTCGGCTGTTCCGTAATCGTTTCCAGTTGGGACAGTCGCTTGTTGGCCTAAAAAGGGAATTAAGTAATAAAAAATAAGGGAAGAAAAAGGCAGTATTCTAAAATCACGGGTCGGACAAAAACAAAAACTTTGGCTCGGCCCGTGAGAACCTCAAAAATGTGCCTACCTTCTTGGGGGAGCGATCTGCTTTGAGGGAAAAGTACCAATCGTCCTCCCAGCCGAAATCCATCTGAAATCTCTCTCTCTCTCTCTCTCTCTCTGCCTTTGGACAATTAAAACCGCCTTGGTAACCGCTTTACCCGCTTTTCAGCAATTAAAAGCCGCTTTATGGCAACCATAGGCCGCTTGACCTACTTTTTGCAATTAAAAGCCGCTTTTGGCAATCAAAGGCCGCTTAACCGGCTTTTTTGTAACAAAAAGCCGCTTGACTTATTTTCTACCATTAAAAGCCGCTTGACTTACTTTTGGCAACCAAAGGCCGCTTTTTGGCAAACGAAAGCCGCTTGACCTGCCTTTTGGCAATTAAAAGCCGCTTTATGGCAACCAAAGGCTGCTTGACCTGTTTTTGACTAAAAAAGCCGCGTTTTGCAACCAAAGGCCGCTTCACATGATTTTTGCAAGAAACAGCTTTTTGGCAACCAAAGGCCACTTGACCTGCCCTACTTATGGTGAAAACCGCTTTATTGTAACAAAAAGCCGCCTGACCCATTTTACAACATTAAAAGCTGCTTCACCTACTTCTGGTGAAATAAAAGCCGCTTTAGGCAACAATATGCCGCTTTACCCGCGTTTTATGTCAATTAAAAGAAGTTTTCACCTGATATCTCTTCAGTGCCCCCTTGATCTGTCGTTGGCTGAATGCCCCCAGGGCGTCCTTCATCGCCGTCACAAAGTTCGCTCCGTGCTTTCTACGGAACACCACGCACAGGGCGTCCAAAGTCATCCGATTACTAGGGGCTGCAACCAGGGCCCTCTTCAGCTTCTCCGGAAAGTCCTGCACAACCTGAAATAGAGGTTTTTAGAGAGAGAGAGAGAGAGAGAGAGAGAGAGCGAGAGAGCGAGAGCGAGATCTCACCGGCTCCAGCATTCCGTACTTTCCGATCAGATTGAAAGCCAACGAATCCAGATTCAAGCCAGGGCAGGTTCGAGCCTGAAATATAAAAAAATAATTTCTTTACATTTTCCTCAAATTTATTTTAATAAATTGTTTTTTTAAACAAATGTTTAAATCAAATTTAAGGGGTATATTTTTTTAAATTATTTGATTTTTTTCGGGGATAAGGGAATTTCGCTCAAATCGGATTTTAATTGCCAAAAAGCGGCCTTTGGTTGCCACTAAAAAGCGGTCTTCAGTGGCCACCAAAAAGCGGTCCAAGCGGTCTATGGTTGCCACCAAAAAGCGGTTCAAGCGGCCTATGGTTGCCACCAAAAACAGGTCTACGCGACCTATGGTTGATAAAAAGCGGTTCAAGCGGCCTTTGGTTGCCTAAAAGCGGTCCAAACGGCGTATGATTGCCAAAAAGCGGTCCAGGCGTCCTATGGTTGCCACCACAAAGAGGTCTGAGCGGCCTATTATTGCCAATAAGCGGTCCAGGCGTCCTATGGTTACCAAAAAGCGGTCCAAGCGGTCTTTGGTTGCCTAAAAGCGGTCCAAGCGGCCTATGATTGCCACCACAAAGAGGTCCAAGCGGCCTATGGTTGCCACCAAAGGCGGTCCAAGCGGTCTTTGGTTGCCTAAAAGCGGTCCAAGCGGCCTATGGTTGCCACCAACAAGCGATTCAAGCGGCATATGATTGCCAAAAAGCGGTCCAGGCGGCCTTTGGTTGCCTAAAAGCGGTCCAAGCGGGCAATGGTTGCCACCAAAAGGCGGTCCAAGCGACCTATGGTTGCCACCACAAAGAGGTCCAAGCGGGATATGGTTGCCAATCACCGATTTAATTTTGCTTTGAGGCTTTATTGTTAGTGCACCGGCGGGGACCGAACCCTCGACTATTTGCTTGGTAACTTTTTGGGTTTTTGGCAATTAAAAAGCCGCCATGTGAAATGGGAAATGGTCCTAATTACGCATAAATTACGCCAATTACGTATTCCTGGTACGCAAAGTTGCGTGTTCCACGTGACCTCCTCCCTCCCTCCCCATTTCCCTCATTCCTTTCCCGTCTTCCTCGCCAGCCGGTCGTCAAGATGCACCACCTCTCGAAGGACACAAAGAAGACGCTTCGGAGGATGCTCCGTGCGGCGCCCCAGGGAACCAAAGCCTCTGTTTCTGTGGTCTTCAGCCCCACTCCCCTCGGTCTTCTGGAGAAAGCCACCTTCCACTTCCAGGTAGATCAAGAGGGTTACTGTAATCTCTTGGCTTCTGCAGATTCCTCCGAGGCTTCAGAAGAAGAAGGAGAAGGCGTTGGAGACGTTCCGGCCGGAGGACGAGCCCTACTACCAGGGAGCGTTCCTTTCGAGGGAATCGAGTCCGGAGAGGAAGGAGGAGGCTTCTGGAGAGGAGAAGGAGGCCAAGCAGAAGGACTCGTTCGAGGGAAGGAGGGTGGAGGGAGTGGAGCTAGTGGACTACTCGAAGAGACAGCCCAGGTTCAAGGCAGAGGAGGAGCCCTTCTTCCAGATGGGCCCTCTCACCAAGGCAGCCAACAGCCCCGTCCAGCAGAAGAAGAGCCACCAGTAGAAGAGACGACAATAAAGATTCTAGAGTGGAAAAGGCAATAAAACAGAGTTTTCCCTATTTCATTGGGGCATTTTAGTGTTTTTTAAGTGTTGCTTAATAAAGATGTTTTAAATTTCTTATTTGATGCATTTAAGTTTATTAATAAAGTTTTTGTGTTAAAGTTTTATGCTTTCTTTGTTTTTCCTTTTAATTTCTTATGTAACATAAAAATTGTTTATAATAAAGTTTTGGTGGTAGTATTTACTTGGAAATAATGGCTTTAAGACTTTGTTTGGTTGAGTTTTCAGTCGTTATTGCCACCCAGCTGGCAGAAATTCCGCTTTTTTCGTCGTTATTGCCACCCGGATGGCTGAAATTCCTCGTTTTATTTAAGTTACCTACCATTTTTGGCGTACTGTGCATTCCCGGCTTCACCGAGTCTCGATGGCAAATCGGTTCCACTGCGGTCTGAATTAATCAATAAACTAATTTTATTCAGTCAATTTCAATTATTTATTAAAAATCAATGAATCATTCAATAAAAATTACCTGATTAGCATCTTCTGCACCGCCAGTCGATGCTTCATCCTCTTTTGTCGTCGTTTCTGCGAGCTGAGTGGTCTGATTCGGCTGGAATCCACAAGAAAATCCAGAAGACTCGAGCGGAGGAGAGAGGATGCTGGGATAGGCGGGGGCTTCGGCTGGCACCTGAAACATTTTTTTAATAGTACAAATTGTAAAATATTAATCTTTATTTAAATTCTTAAAAATAAAGCAAATTTAATTATTTACTAATAAAATTGTTTTTATTTTAAATTAATAAATTATATTTATTTAAATTCTTAAATAACCAAAAAGTATAACTTAAAACAATTTTAAAATGAATAATGTACAAAATTGTTTTATTTTGAAATTCATACACTATATTTATTTAAATTATCAAGAATAAAAATAAATAAATTTTAATATTAAAATTATAATTAACAAAATTGCTTTATGTTTAAATTATTAAATACTATTTATTTAAAATATTAAAAAAGAAACAAATTAAAACAAAGATAGTAAAATGTGTAATTAATAAAAAAGTTTTTTTTAATAAATAATATTTAGTTAAATTATTAAATAATATTTATTTTAATTATTAAATAATAAAAAAATTAACTAAATTTTAAAAAAAATTATTCCTTAATAATTTAAATAAAGTTTATTTTATTTTTAAATTATTAAACAATCAAAAATATAATTTATAAAATAAGCATTTGTTTTAAAATTAATAAATTATATTTATTATTGAAAATATTAAAAATAAATTAAACTTACAGATTCGGCCTCTTTGAGCCTGAAAATCCAGATGGGATGGGCCTCGTCGGCAGAGAACTCGTACATGGCTATCTGAAATAGATTTAAATTAATAAATAATTAAAAAGCCGTTTTTTGCCAACAAAAGGCCGCTATTTGAAACAAAAAAAAAACAAAAGGCAATTAAAAGCCGCTTTTTGCCAAAAAAAAAAAACAATCACCTTTTCTTTGAAAAACTCGGCGAAATCTGTGAAGCAATGAAGGCCGAAGTAGATCATGGCGTCGGAGGTGAATTCTGCGCCAAAGTGGCTGCGGTAGACGAGGATCAGGGCGTATTTGGTGGATTCACGGCCGACTTTCTCCAGCAAACCGACGACTCTCTCGAGGAAGAGGGATTTCTGGAAAGGAAGGGGTTAGAGAGAGAGAGAGAGAGAGAGACGCAAAGTCAGAGAAAGAGAGGTTAGAGACGCAGAGCAGAATTAGACATACACAGAGGACAGAGACGCAGAAGACAGAAACATGGATCAGAGACGCAGAGTCAGACATAAAGAGAGGTTAGAGACACATAGTCAGAGAGAAAGATAAATTAGAGGCGCAGAGTCAGACGGTTAGAAACGTCAGAGACGCAGAATGAGAGAAGTTAGAGACGCAGAGTCAGACGGTAAGAGAGGTCAGGAAGAGAGGTAGAAACAGACAGAAAGAAGGGTTAGAGGCGCAGGATCAAACACGAAGGATGTCATAGACGAGGACGTCAGATACATAGAAACAGAGGTTAGATACGCAGATAAAAGAAAGGTTAGAGACACAGAATCAAAGAAAGAGAGGTTAGATTAGAGACGCAGTCTGACAAAGAAAGAAGGGGTAGAGAAGCAGAGTCAGGCAGAGAGAGAGAGAGAGAGAGACTTACGTTGAGTAAGGCGGCGTCCTGAATGGAGCTCCTGGCCAGCTGGATCTGCGATTGGTGGGGTTCTGGGGGAAGGTCGGCTGGCATAGGGAATGAGTCCCGACTGGAATTGGAATGATGAATAAAATAGTCAGACAACTCATCTGCCCGCTGTTTACATTCTGCCTGTTGTTTACAGCAGAAAATTGAATTTCTACTTGTCAAAATAGAGATACCGACAATTTCATTTTTTTAAGATCGAGTGGGATCGAACCTTGGTCGTTTGGTTGGCAATTTATGAGAACAATTTGGGTTGACGGACAGATACACCTTTAAAAATACCTAATTAACTCACGCAGTGGGCCGAAAAAGCCGCTTTCCCTCCATTTCGACGGAAACGACGTCCGGTACCGTGGCCAGGAAGCCATCGATGGAATCGAAGCCGAGTTTCACGAATGGGATGCCGAATCCGTAGTTTTCTCTGAAATAAATTTACTTTATATATTTTATTTTAAAATAATTTTATTATTTTAAAAATCAATAAAAAACGAACTTGAATCTGGCTAAGAATTCGTCTCCTGTGAAAGGGAAACAGACGGCCAGCTGGTGCGCCTGTTGCTTGAAGTCTATGAGATCCATCTGAATAAAAAACATTTAAAAAAGGTTTTTTAAAGAAAATAAAGAATGTTTAAAGAAAAAAAGAAAAGCGGCTAGTTTCAGCTTTTAACGAATTTTAGCTCGAATTTCATGGTTAATTCTAATAAACCTATGCATAATTGGGTACAATGATTAATGCTTAATTAATTAAAGTTTTATAAAGTTAAATTTAAAGTAAAATTCATTAAAATAAAGCAGTTTTAAAATCACACTTTCA
Source organism: Oscheius sp. G VE-2021 (assembly GCA_022343465.1). Taxonomy (NCBI): domain Eukaryota; kingdom Metazoa; phylum Nematoda; class Chromadorea; order Rhabditida; family Rhabditidae; genus Oscheius; species Oscheius sp. G VE-2021. Next base: position 24,087 of record JAJQXH010000052.1, read on the forward strand.
CTTTTTCCTGTTTTGTAAAGGCCGAGCGCACAATTTGGTGGGCGGAGTTTGCCAAATCGCTTCAGGACTTTTTTTCACATTACGTGTAAAAACACTTTTAGTCCTTTAATGTTCATTTTATGAAATTTTAGATAGAAATTCAATTTATTTGTTTGTTTTGTCGATTTTTTCATATTTAACAAAATAAAATTGCTGAAATCAAGAAATTCCTTAAATTTAGCGACGCCGGGGATGAGCAGTCGACGTGAAATCAACAAAATCAATGATGGAGGTGGGTTCACTGTAAAATTGATCGGTTTACAAATTATTGATCTACTTTTCATGTAAAATATCCTAAGCACCTTTATTTTTTCTGTTTTAATCGATTGATCAATAATTCTAACGGACTGTATTGATCCTAATTTAATTTAATTAACCGGCCCGTGTCATCTTTTTTGTCTAATCTTTGACCAATATGATAACTATAAACATATTTAAGGCATTATAAACAGAAAAAAAACTAATTTAAGGATTTAAACTGTAAAATTTAGCTTTATAAAGATTTTGAACTGTAAAATTCAGATTTTTAAAGAATTTTCGGGCTGGCCCTTCTATGAAAACCACATTTAAAAATAATTAAAAATGGGTAAATTAATTTTTTTAAACTGTTTAAAATGCCTTAAATATGTTTCTATTATTCATATTAGTCAAAGAGTTGCCAAAAAAGAAGTACACTGACCGGGATCGAACCTTGGTCGTGTGGTTGGTAATTTATGCAATTTGGGTGGTCCAATATTCCCGGAGGGCATTTTCCCATGCTCTGACACGTGTTTTCTTGTAAACATAAGGTATTTAACCCGCGGGCATTTTGCCATAAAAGCCACCTGCTGGGAATGGGCGGTGTCATCTGCCACCGCCTCCTTTGGCTTTTTTACGCGCACTAGGCTAATCAGTCTCCTTTCTGGCCAATCACTCCTTATTTCAGCTTCATCCCTTTCTCTCCATTTCTTTCCTCTCGTTGAAGGCTTCTGCCTTCAATTTGGGGATTTCCCCTGTTTTTTATTGATTTTATTGTTTAAAATGCCCTCAGATGTGAGATTGCAGAGTATGTGGCTGCTCCTCGTTTTGTTGGTCTCTGGCGTCGGCGCAGATGAATTCTGGACGACGACGGAGGTGGTTTCGGTCGAATGGAGGGACGAATGCCTCACCACAGCCACCTGTGCCAAGCCACGATTCCAGGTAGGTGCTACACGTGCTCTCACACACACACACACACACACACACACACACACACACAGAAGAACGGCTTCTGCCAGACCCGTATTTCGGCTATCCTTGCTTCTAAGGACAGGAACATTTCTAAATGTTTTTAAATTTAAAAATCTGAAAACAAAAATTTTAAATTGCCTATTTTTAAATTTATATTTTAAACTTTTTTTTATCAATTATCAGTGTCTTTTTATAAATTAAGCAATTTAATTTTTTTATTTTAAATATTTTTAAAAAGTATTTTATTAAATTTTATATTTTAAAATCGTAAATTTAAGTAATATCTGACAAGATATCTATTTTAAACTTTTTTAAACATTCGATTTAAAAATAGAGACATTTTCGAAGAATTTTAAAAGAAAAAAGAAATTTTTTTTTCTCGAAACATGAAATTTAAATTTTCCCAATTTGGTCGAAATTTTATTATATAGGTTTCTCATTTAGAAACATATTTATTGCATTTGCAACTATTTAACAATTTATTGCACCAATAAAAATTAAACTTTTTAAAAATTTGGTTTTTATAGACCCAAATATTTCTTGCCGGAAAATAGAGTTCATAAAAAACTAATTTTAAGTTGCCTATTTTTGTATTGAAATTTAAAGTTTTTTTTATAATATGGATCAATTTAATTAAATTAATTAAGTTGATAGATCAATTTTTGACATGCCAGCAAACTTTGTTCTCCCGTACTCGAATCTTGGTCGTTTGGCTGATATTTTCACTGGTTAAGCGGGCTGAACAAGATGGCCCAAACCGGAAATTCCGATTATATTCCAATTTCTCACGGGATAATTGACGCGATGGGCTGTAAATTGCAAGACAAGGTCGGCTGAGCCCGCGGGTCAAAGTCTCGAAAGACGGGGGAGAATGAGAATTGCGCTAATTAGGTGGCAATAAATCAGATGGGTGAGCCCGCGGGTGAAAATCTCAATAAACAGGGGAAATTGAGGGATTAGAGGGAGAAGTGACGTATTTATAATTGGGACCCTAGACCTGTCAATGAAAAAAGGACAAATCGGCCAAAAAATTTTAAAAAATAACAACTTTCAGATTTTCGTCAACCTCGTTACCGTCAATGAACACCAGCAGTCCAGTTGGCCCGTCTACGAAGAGGTATTTTTTAAAAAAATATTTCATTTACAATTGCAAATTACAAAGCTTGTATTCTTTTTAAAATTGGATTTTTCAGTTGACAGGACGAAAGCTGGCCTCCCACTGGACGGACGGTTTCCCGGAGGACGTGGTTGTCTCCAGCCAGGTGGTTGGGATCGACTCGGAGTTCAGCTTCCCCCGCGTCTGCGATCAAACCACAGCCATGAGGGCCTTCGCCGCCAAACCGGTTAGTTTTTATTGATTTCTTAGTGATTTTTATTTCAAAATTAGATTTTTAAACGTGAAATTTTGACAATTTTAAAGTTGTAGATTCTACCCAAAATTCAAAATTTTCAGATCGAATTCGACGTGATGGAGACGTCGACGCCGGAAGCGGAAGTGGTGGAACGCAGCGTGAAACTCGTCGCCAGGTGCTTCAACGCCACCCTTCTTCTGAGGAAATACGTCTCCCGCTGTCCCTGGTGCCAGGAGGAGGCCCGGCAGGAAAAGGCAGGTTTTTTTTTAAATTTAAAAGGTTTTTAGACCTTTAAAATGGTCTTTGGTTGCTAAAAGCGGCTTTTTATTGCCAAAATAGGTTAAAGCGACATTCGATTGCCAAAAAGCGGTTCCAGCGGCCTATGGTTGCCAAACTACCAACCGCACTACCAAGGTTCGATCCCGATAATTGAAAGTTTTAAACTGCAGTTTTAAAAAAACTTTATAGTTTAAAAATGTATTGTTTTGTAAAATTAAAGAAAAATTGCTTTAAAATCATATTAAATTTATAAACACACATATATGTGATGTTTTAAACATTATTATAAGTTTTAAATGCTATGCTTTAAAAATACATTTAAAAATGAATTTTTTAAATTTATAAATAATTGGCCTTTAAATGGGTTTCCATTTTTAAAGCGGCCTATGGCTGCCAAAAAGCCGGGCCAGCGGCCTTTTTAACCCGTTTTAAACATGATTATAATTTTTAAAAAAAATTGTTGTTTTTAAACTGACAAGAAAAGTTAAACCAATTTAAAATAATAAATAAACAATTTATCCCATAATTTTTAATAAACCTTATATTTTCAGTCGGTGATGGCCACCGGAAATGACCGCTACTTCCTGATCTCACTCATCGCGCTGGCCATCGTCGCCGTCTCTGCCTCCGTCGCCTGCATCTTCTCCCTCCTCATTTGCAGGAAAAGGTTAGTTCTCTCTCACTCACTCTCTCTCTCTCTCTCTCTCTCTCTCTCCGTCCTATAATTCAAATCTTTTCAGTTCCTCTCCTCGTGACTCCGTCACCTCCACTCCCCTCACGACGCCCATCAAGAAGAAAACTACCGTAATCATTCCGCAGAGCCGCTACCCCTCTCCCCCCTCCTTCACCTCCCCCTCACCCCCTTCCCTCACCTCTTCCCAGGCCTACGGCTCCTCCTCTACCGTAATCATCCACGACGACAACTACGACCACATCTCTCCCAATTCCTCCATCTACAGTCCGACGAAATCCGACCGGACTTTTGATATTTCACGTGCGTAGGCTCAGAAGAATGAGCGATTTGTGATTTAGAGTGGAATATGCGGGTAGAGATCTGTGATAATGTTGTATGTAAGTTATTAGGTTATTAGATGTTTATATTACTAAATAAATATACTAAATAAAATGATGTCTATGTATTTCTCTCTCTTTCACTCAGATGACAAACCACAGGTCTGCCTTCTTCCTTCTTTTCCTTCTTGGCCACTTCCTTCCTCTCGTTCGTCAGAAGGACATTGACCACCTAGCCCTCTCCTTTCTCCTGGCTCTGACGGTACAGCTTGTAGAGAATGAGGCACATCACTCCAGCACCGGCGATATGAAAAACGTTAGACAAGCAGGAAAAAGAGAGAGAGAGAAAGCGAGATACAAGAAAAGAGAGACCGAAAGAGACAGGGACCGACAAAGAGTGAGGGAACAAATACGCGCGCGTGTATGTGTATATGCGTGTATGTGTGTGCGTGTATGTGTGCCTGTATGTGTCCCATTTACTCTCCTCTTCGAACGCCACTTCATTCAATTTCTGATTTCAAATAATCCTATTAGCATTTTCCTGACCTCTCAAACATTTGCATTAAGTGCATTGCGTGAAAGTTACGCGTGAGCAAAGCCCGGAGAGAATCCTCATTTCTTCCCTTCTCAGCCGGTTTCCTTAGCAATTCCTCCCAAGAAACCTTCGGGAGTTCGTAAGTTCTGTTTCACATATAATTAAGCTGTTTTCAGTTGGCCTCTTTAAAAATCAGGGGTCTTACCTGAACCCTGCGACTTCTCCTTCCTTGTCCTCTAAGTCTCACAATGACAGCATGAGCTCGGACAAAGCTGATCTGTCCATGACTCAGAACTCTGAAAAAGAGCTGGAGACCAGCCAGACGGAGAGTGCGTGTTTTCTTCCACTACTTTCTTCATTCCAGCCTTCTAAATCTAACCTCTGTGCTAAATGACTGCAACCGCTCAAAGCCCGCGCGATTGTGGAAATGAGTATTATACAAATGGCAGCTTTCGATCGGTTGCAGCCATTCAGGCCCATGTGTTCAAGGTCTGACCTATTGATTTCAGTTGGTAGCTTGGTTGAGGCAGCCGGCCGAAACGAACATTGCCCAAGGCCCCGCCAACAACGGCAATCTGACTGAGGTAAGTTATAATTCCTTTTCCTCTCTCCTTTCACTCTATCCTCTGAAATGACTTCCCTATTCAGATGATTGCGATGGACCGGATTGCTAAGGCGACGGATGCAATCTCTGCCACGTCGCACGACCTCTCCTTTTCTACTCAAAAGAAACTCGACGAGCTGCGAGTGCTCATCTCGGGCAATTCGGCTACCAATCTGGTATGCCTTTAATTTGACTAATTCTAGTCTACTCTTTGATTTCTCTTTGGAATTTGTGCTTACAGTCCAACGAGAAGGCAATCGCTGGGGCCGTCGTCAAGCTCGACACTCTGGATTCCTTGGCCAGGAAGCACGACAACACGATCGCTTCCCTGGAAGAGGTATAAAATAAGAACTTAAAAATGATCAACTTATATTTAGGCAATGGTAGATTTGACAAACATGTGCAAGGAGACCAGTTCTGCCCTCAAGGACTTGGATTTGTCCAAAAGAAGCGTGCCACCGCAGAGGGATGTCTCCCTTCGTCTCTGAAGGCCGAAAGGGTTAGTTTATGCGAGAGAGAGAGAAAGAGAGAGATAGATAGATGGATAGATATATATATAGAGAGAGAGAGAGAGGAAGAGAGAAAAAGAGAGATAAAGGTTATGTTAAGATCACTCATGTTTGTGATGTTGTCTGTGATCTCCTCGGAGAGATGTGGGTGGATGGGCACCCCATCCACACTCAGCGCTGGATCTACCTGGTCTTCCTGCCCAGGATCAAGCATGAGTTGAAGCAGTTCACACCCGCCGATCTGTATCTGGCGGTGCTTTCGCTCATTCCGGATTCCCCGAATGTGGATCTGTTCTGGTCCAAAAATGTAAGCTGCTACCTAGAGCCAAATTTCGTTTTTAGGTGGTCATCCGGTTCCATTCGCGAGTGCAGCTGG
>JAJQXH010000052.1:35000-102500 GCA_022343465.1 Oscheius sp. G VE-2021
CGTTCCCGCCTGAAAAGACGCAGAAAACTCTGGTTATCTGACATGTTAGCGCCGCGAGTTTCACACCCGTACGAGATTGGCGGTGGGGCAAGGGTAATCCCACCCCATACAGTAATTAACGCCATAGATAATATAAGTTGAAAAGATGTCCCTTACGGTTTCTTTAAAATGATGGCAAGTTTAAGAGCCCGCCCGGAAAACTGAGCGCGAAAAGAGTTTTGAAAACTGTGTTTTTGTCAAAGACGAAACGTTTTACTTCATATTTTCGATTGGTAAATCACTTATTAATGCCTTGTTGTCACTTTTCATCAAAACTAGTTGAAAAATAAGACTGTATTTAAAAAAAAGGAATAAATGAACTAGTAATCTAAGGATAAGGGTTCCCTCCCATTATTCCTCATCCAAGAATTTAGAAGTTAAGGGCTAACAAAACATTTTATGCGTTAACAACAAAACAACAAGGTAGTAACAATGTATACAATTCAACGAGGAGCCATCAGGGACGCCAGGACGGGAGGACCACCTTCGAAAGAAAAGCGCATCTCCACGGTGACTTCGGGACTATCGAAGCCCCATCCCCTGGTGATGATCAACATCTTTCCATCGCCACGAACGATGTAGAACGACATGTAGTACTCATCGACGAAGTCCTGGATCTTCAGGAACACGAGGGGCCTCCTGTCCGGCAGGGCTTCTCTGTGGTCGAAGTCCATGATGTCGTAGCGGCTGAAGCAGCTGCCAAAGCCGTCTTTGTCGACGTCCAAGTTGAATGCCCACTCTTCCAGATGGTCGATAACGAGGGCTCTCTGCACAAAGATCATTATTGGGTTTTTATACAATTTGCAAGGAATTCTTTCTCACGTGCAGGGCTTTCTGGGGAATTTTGGTCAGCCAGTGTCAGTCCGTCCACCCAAGTTTCCATAAATTCTATCCTGAATTAGCGGTCCTTAAAAAATATAGCAGTCCAATTTAATTATAGCGGTCCTTAAATTATAGCGGTCCTTAGAAATTATAGCGGTCCATAAAAAATGCAAAATAAAAAATAATTTCTTTAAATTTTTACTATATTTCATTTTTTTGTAAGTTTTTGGTTTTTTTTTAAATTTTCGACACTTTCACTTTCAAAAAAAAATTAATTTAAAAAATATATATTAAATTTTTTCCCTGTATTTTCTTTTTCTCTCTATCTCGAAAATTTAAAAAAAAAACAACCAAAACATTACATTTAATATAATAAAAATTAAACTTTTAATATTTAAATAAATGTAAATTATTTTTTGTTAGTTTTTTTTGTTTTTTGGGAGTGAAAGTGCCAAATTTAAAAAAAACCAAAAACTTATGAAAATGAAATGTAATAAAAAATAAATTTTTTTTAATTTTCAACTTTTTTATGGACCGCTATAATATTTAAGGACCGCTATATTTTTAAGGACCGCTAATCCAGGTAGAGCCAAATTACCAACCACACGACCAAGGTTCGATCCCGGTCGGTTCTTTTTTGTCTAACTCTTTTTAAACAGTTTAAAAAGTAATTGCACCAATTTTGTAATCGCTGAAAAGATGCACTTATTTTTTGTCTAACTCTATTTGGCTAATATGATAACTAGAAACGTATTTAAGACATTTTAAACAGTTTTAAAATTATGTGCCCCAATTTTTTAATGTCTGAAAAGGGTTACCTCAAAGATGGCCATGGCCATTTCCATCGGGATGAGGCGGGGCAACCAGAAGTAGGGGAAAGAGGCGGTGGAGATGAAGTCGAGAGGAACATCGCCGTTGTAGGCGAAGGAGGTAAGCTGAAAGGATATCCGTAAAGTTATTTAAACTGTTAAAACATAAAGCAGGAAGATTAAAAACTTACATTGAGGGTTGAGATGGCCTTCAAACAATCGTCAGACATTTCCTGACCAGGGCGAATCGCATGGACCACCTCCAGTTTGTACTTCTGAACAAATTTGTTTTTTAACGATTAAAGTAACCGTCAGGAACCTCTTTTCGACTTGTATTTGTATACTGCGGTCATTACTGTATGCGGCGGTACTTCTCTTGCCGCTGCCGCCGATCTCGTACGGGTTTGAAACGCGCGCCGCTTCTATGTCAGACAACCAGAGTTTTCTGCGTCTTTTAAGGCGGGAACATTGGAAATTCAAAAGTGACGACCAATAAATCGATAAACCGATGAATTGGACGGGCGCGTAAACACCGTGCACGTAGTTCGTTAAAATGCCGGTTATCCACATTTGCATATTGCCTGGATTGGCCAAAAATAGCATTTCTGATGCAGATTTCTTCAAAACGACGCATTTAAACACAAAACTGTTATATAGTTTCTTGAATAACTTTTGAAGCTCTTTAATGTGAGATAAAGTGAAAAAAGGTCACTTTAAGTACCATAGGCCGCAACCATAGGCCGCTTGGACCGCTATTTGGTAATTTAAAACTTTTGGCCACTAAACAGCTTTCTGATCACCAAGGGCAGCTTTTCGGCATCCAAAGGCCGCTTGGACCGCATTTGGCAACCAAAGGCCGGTTGGATCGCTTTTTGGTAATTAAAAGCCACTATGGCAAACAAAGGCCGCTTGATCTGCTTTTTGGCGAATAAAAGCCGCTTTTAGCAAGTAAAGGTCGTTTGAACCGCCTTTCGACAATTAGAAGCCGCTTGGAACCAAAGGCCGCTTAACCTGCTTTTTGGAAATTAAAAGCCGCTTTTGGCAGCCAAAGGCCGCTTGGGTAGCTTTTTGACTGCCAAGGGCCGCTTTCGGAAACCAAAGGTCGCTTGAGCACTCTGTCTTCTTTGGAACAATCTAACCAAAGGCCGCTTGACCTGCCTTTTGACAATTAAAGCCACTTTTTGGCCACCAAAGGCCGCTTAAACCGATGTGAGACATGGTTTCTTTGAGGTTTTCCATTATCGAATGAAGCCAACTCACGGAAATCAATTGGATGAGCTCCGGCCAGCATCCGACTTTTGCACAGGCCAGCTTCCTGATGGACTTCACGGGAATGCTCTTAAGGTAGTTCTCGATCACTCGCAGGGCTTCCGCATCAATATCAATCTGGAAATTTAATAAAAATGCTGGAAAACGGGAGAGCTACCCTATCGAGTTCCAGGTAGTAGAGATGGATCCTGAAAGGCATCTTGCGCAGATCGGCCAGGTCCAGATGAGCAAAGCTCATTCTCGCGAAGAAATCGTCCAAAAAGTCGCCGGTTGGACCACCCTTGGGTTTCGCCAAATTGAAGCCCCTCCACATCCTATCTTGTCCGAAACTGACAGTCTTGCCTCCAACGGGTCCCTCGGCCATAGCCTTCTTCTCGCGGATGAAGTCGAACTCGAAGCCTCCTTCTTCGGTCTTCTTGACGATTACACTGCTCCTCCTCCAGTCGATCTTGATTCCGGGCGTGTTGAAGCAGAACTCGCGCATGGCTCGACCGGCGCTCGACAGGGCTAGGAACGCATCCGGTCCCACCTGAAAATTTGAGATTTTTAAAGGAACAGTCAGGGACCCCATTTCGACTTGTATTTGCCCACGGTATTAATTACTGTAGTCGCCGATCTCGTACGGGTGGGAAAATAGCGGAGCTACCATGTCAGACAACCAGAGTTTTCTGCGTCTTTTCAGGCGGGAACATCGAAAATTTGAAAATGACCATTTAAAGCCTGGTTGACGTCAACTATATGGTCATGGCCGCTTTATGGCAGCCATAGGCCGCTTGGAACGCTTTTTGAAAACAGCAGATCACTTTTTATAACAGAAGACCGCTTGAACCGCCTTTTGGCAATTGAACACCGCTTGGGCCGCTTTTTGGCAGCAATAGGCCGCTTGAAGCACTTTTTGGTAAATAAAAGCAGCTTGGACAGCTTTTACCGCAGTGTAATAATCAAAACCAGGATTTTAAGGCAAAATAACAAACCTGGTTGATGATATTGATGGTCGCATCGCGACATTCGGCACGGAGCATGGGGATGACCTGAAAAACTAAAATTTCACTGTTAAACCGGAAAAACCCACTTCTTCGTCGCCTTGTCCAGCCACATCGACGATCTTCTCCTCTTCGACCTCCAGCGGCTTCTGGAAATTAAAATTTAATTAAAATCAGTTGTAAAAATTGTCATTCAGAAGTCAAAATTGTCCAATTTAGGGGCCAAAAAAACAAGAAAACTCACGTCTCTCATATCACAGTCGCCTCCTATTCCACCGTCATTCGATTTATTACTCATCTTGCAGGCTTAACAACTGAAAATGAAAATTTAAATTTATACAGTGAAAATAGTGCGCCACTTTAAAAACTTTATAAAATAAAACAAATAGAACCAAAACGGCAAAAAACCTTACGTAAGTCGCAACGTTCGATTGAGTTCATCGCTGCGGGACCCCTTCGTTTCTTCGCTTCGGGACCCAACTCTTGTTAGACTTTAGAATAATGCTGTTAAAACTGTATTGTTTTCAATTGTTGTTATAAAAGGGCTAAAAAATCCTTTTAAACAATTTAAAAAATAAAATATTTTTTTTATAAAAAAAATGACAGACTTGTAAGGGCAAATGCGGTTTTTCCTGACTGGTTGATTGAGACTCACCAAATCGTTTTCAAAAGTTTAAAATTGCATTTTATTGCTAAATTAGGATCTTTTGGCAATATAATATGCCTTAATTGCCTACAAAAAAGCATTTCAGCAATTTCGCTAACGTAAAATCCAGCGAATGTCAGCATTCCTTAATCTCTCAACGCCAAACCCCGCAATCGGAAGACATTTCACGCACAATGAACGCATTTGGGGCTAAACAAAGGGCAAGTTATTATTAATTTGGTAGTGGAATGTTTTGTGATTCTTTGTAGCTTTCTCTTTCTCTTCTCTCTCTCTCTCTCCCTCTCTCTCTCTCTCTCTCTCTCTCTCTCTCTCTCTCTCTCTCTCTCTCTCTTTCTCTCTCTCCCAGACGCCCGTCCTCCGTCTGGGTCCGCCCGAACCCGCCCAGTCTCTTTCTCTCTCGAGTTGTTTCGATGTCAGCCGAGAGGGCCTCGACTCTGTTACAGCGCAGTTCTTTTTGTGCTCGGCCACCCGCCCGACCCCCATTACCGCTCTATACTATTCCTATTACTCGAGCACCTGTCGTCGGCCCGCTTTCAACTTTCCCTCCTCACCAGGCGGTCAAATTACCCAACTCCGCTTATTTCGTCCAATCTAATCGACTGCAATCCTTAAAAACCTTTTGAAAACGATATTAATTTTTTTTCCTTTTTACTTCAAGTCCTTTTTACTTTTTACTTCAATTTCCTTTTTACTTCAAGTCCTTCTGAAGTATAATCCGAAGTCAGTTGCTCCTTTCGCGCAGATTTTATTTTAATGCCAGAGGCGGTCCATCAAGTGGCCGAGGCAGGCGTCAAATCGGCCGCCACCTCACTCGCCATCCCTGCTGTACACAACGGACACTTGGCCCTCAGCCAAGCCTTTGCTTTATTGCCACGGCCAAGTGTCTCTAAAACAGAGGAAGGCAACATTTGTGTAATTGTGATTCTTTTTCTCTGTGTCTCTCTCTGACTCTCTGATTCTCTCTCTCTCTCTATGTCTCTCTCTATGTCTCTCTTCTCTCTCTCTCGCTTTCTCTCTCTTTCTCTGTCTCTATCTGTCTCTCTCTCTCTCTCTCTCTCTCTCTCTCTCTTTCTCTCTTTCTCTCTTTCTTTCTCTCTTTCTCTCTCTCTTTCTCTTTCTCTCTCTCTCTCTTTCTCTCTCTCGCTCTGTCTCTCTCTGTCTCTCTCTCTCTGTCTCTCTCTCTCTCTCTCTCTCTCTCACCCAAACAGCGTTCCATCGTATAGCTGTTGAAATCATGAAACCCGATACAATCTTGGCTCATCCATATGTTTCTCCGAGTTTATGAGTCATTTTCGGGGTAGTATTTCGGGACAGACAGAACAACGCCATAAAGTAAAAGAGATCCCCCTCTCTCTTTTTCTCTCTTTTTCTCTCTTTCTTCTCTCTTCTCTCTCTCTTTTCCTGCATCTCTCTCTCCTCTCTCTCTTTCTCTCTCTACATCTCTCTTTTTCTCGTTCTCTCTTTCTCTTTCTCTTTCTCTCTCTCTCTCTCCCTCTTTCTCTTTCTATCTCTCTCTTTCTCTTTCTCTCTCGTTCTCTGTCTCTGTCTCTCACTCTCTCTCACTCTGTATCTCTCTCTCTCTTTCTCTTTCTATCCGAAACTTTTCCTTGTTTTCCCTCCAGTTTCGCAATTTTCCAGCCGCACGACTGGAGACGAATGAGAATGCGACGGGCGGCAGTTGCTGTGTCGCCTAAACTCTTTTTTACACGGCGTGATCGGGCCCATTCCATTCATCACTTGCAAATAGATGTCCATTCGATTAGATCACACCCCCACTTTATGCTAACAAGCCCCTTTCATTCCAGCGGCTTCTTTCCGCCCCACCCCCTGCTGTCGCCGATGTCGTTTGGGTTTGAGTATCTCACAAGCCCCTAGAGAAGCCACCGCGTAAACGCAGTGCATGCCATGCGTAAAAACTGCGATTACCCATCGATTGATAGCATCTAAGCCCTTAAATAAACGAACCCTACTATTTCCCAAAAGTAAAGCGGTCCTGGCACGAAAAATGCAATTTCGGTGGGCTTTGTGCTCCGCAGACCAGTGGGTATGATTCATCTGAGAACCGACAGCCGGCTGGAAAGAAACGGGTGACGGACCGCCTTACAACCGGGAATTAGTCACCCAGGGAACCATTTAACCCCCGAAATTGCCTACTGTAACGCTCAGATTTCAATTTGAACTCCAGAAAGTTGAAATTTTGACTTGAAACTTTCAATTTATCATTATGCATGTTTAGATTCAATCTATTTAAACAATTCTTTGTTACTTTCTTATTTTAAATAGATATTCTGGAGTCGGATTCGAACCAGGGTTGTTAGTTTTGAAACTGGCTTTAGCCACTGAGCCAAGGTGACCCCATCGATTTTGAGCGAATTGGCATACGAGACAGACATCAATCGATATCCCTTATTCTGTAGATTACAAATATGTATATATTAAAGTCTAATTTTAAGTTTAAGCCGAGATCTAACAGAAAATGTGATTTTCTTTAGAAACCTTCGACGCGACCGCCCCGCGTGCGCTACATTTTCGCGCACGCAGGGTCCCACCACGATCTTGGCTTGTCCTGCAACGAAAAATGAAATTATTTTTATAGACTGTTTTCTGTGAAAATAGCTCAACAATATCGCCAATCACAATTTTCAATTGTGTTTTTTGAACGAATTAGCAATATAATCGATAGCCCTTCTTCTGTAGGTCAATAATTTGTAAATACAAAAGAATTTTTCAATTTACTAAGCAAAAATTCGATTTTTCCAACGCAGCCGTGACGCGACCGCCCCGCTTGCGCGACATTTTCGACGCGACGCAAGGTCCCGCCGCGGTCTTGGCGGGTTTTACGACAAAATAAACTAAAACCGGACGGAAAACAGTATATCTATTCATTTTTTTCTAGAAAAAACACATAAATTTCTATATTGATTCTAAATTTTCAGTTAAAAAATAACATTGAACATATTTTCTTGCAGAAAAATTAACTTTCCAGTATGTCACCTAGATCAATCGATAGCCTTTCTTTTTTGACCACTAATGGGTAAATATGAAAGTTTAAATTTCAGTTTGAACCGAGATAGAAGCAAAAATATGATTTTTTTTTAAATTGCAACCGCGACGCGACCGCAACGCGTGCGCGACATTTTCGAGGCGACGTCGGGTCCCGCCGCGATGAACCCGGGTTTTGAGGAGAAAGAAAGGCACTGGGTGGCAAACGTTTAAAATCTTCAAAAAAACCCATTGATTTAAACTTTTAATGACGTTTTCTGTGAAAAATGTTATTTTTCTCGAGGTAATCAATTTATTTGTCGAAATATCAACTTTCCCTCCATCGAAAGTTGACCTCGAGTTGTTTGTGGCATCTCGTCCGCCTCTCCTGTGGTCAGGCAGCTGTTCTGACGCGGTCAGTCGGTCGTCTGCCAGCCACGAACACACTTTAAACCGCGGTGTTTTGGGCAACCGCCACCTCATCACTTAATCAACGGCCCCTCTTTGACCTCACCTGCCTCACACCTCACATTTCTCTCATTTTAATCACTTTTTGGTAATTTCCAGGGATTTAAAATATTATTTTAATAGTAAAAAGCCATTTTTAACATTATTCAGTGTTTAAAACGTGTGAAACCGAAATTCATTCATTTTAGCATTGGAGCGCGTTTACGCGAAATTGTGGGCGTGGCCTCAGATGCAGCCTGTTTGAAACCGAATTTAAGCAATTAAATTCATAATTTCAATTGAAATTCTACACATTTTAAATAAATACGATCTATCGGTCGCCAATTTGTCCCCGTGACAGCAGAGTGAGAATTTACAAGCCGGGCCGACCTCGCCAACTGACCGCAACTCTTTTATGACCGCACACTGCACCCACTTGGAGCCTTTGCTGCCGCCGAAATCTCCCCGTATGCTAATCCCGTGGCTAATATCACCCGTTTCCCACCTCTACCTGTTGACATAACACAATTCCCACGCCACGCGGTTCAGTCGCCTTCCCCCAGTTGCGGAGTACAAAAGGCTGCCGGCTGCGTTTGTTCACCATGGCCCTGTGGCCTAATGGATAAGGCGTCGGTCTCCTAAACCGAAGATTGTAGGTTCGAGTCCTGCCTGGGTCAAAAGTTTTGCTTTTTAGTTCATTTTATTGTTTTTTAGTTTTTGAATGTTCCCTATGACTTCCAGAGAGTGTTTTGCTTTTGAGATGCCGACGCATGAGCCATAAAATGAGAAAACAGATGCTTTGGCTGCGAGTGCATGCCTAGTTGTTAACCACAATTGATGTTACACTCTTCTCTCTTTTACTTTCTTTTTTTTTCTTTGAAAATTTCATTTTTTAGAAATATTAGGAGATTCTAGAGTGGAACGAATGTGGTTCCTCGTTTTAGTATTCTTGCCCTTGGTGGCGGGTGATCCGTCGGGACAGGGATTGGTTTTTCCTCAGTCTTCGTGCAGAATACGGTTGGTAGACAGAGAGAGAGAGAGAGAGAGAGAGAGAGAGAAAGAAAGAGAGAGAGAGAGAGAAAGAAAGAAACAGAGATTTCGCTTTTCAGATGTGAAAATGGTGGAATGTGTGCCTTTTCCTTTTCTGATCCAAGTGTCCACACCTGCATTTGCCTTCTGGGCGTTTATGAAGGTGACCGATGCCAATACAAAGGTATTTTAAATTTAAAATAATTTTAAAATATCGATTTTCAGTTGGAGAGGATCCGATGAAGAAGAAACAACAGATTGGTAAGCAGAAATACAATGACCAATCGATATCGATTGATTTAGACGAGAACAAGATTGAGGTAGAGGAGGAGAGACGCAGAGAAGCAGACAGAAAAGCTGCCGAGGATGCGAGACTGAATGAGCAGAGACGCAGAGAGTACGAGAAGAAGATCAGAGAAGAGGTAGTTTTTCAATCGATCGATAAAAATTTTTAAAAAAAAATTCAGGAAGAACGAAAGAAGGAGACGGAGAGAGCGCAGAGATATGAAGAAGAGTTGAAGAGAAGGGAAGACGAGAGACGCAGAGCGTTGGCGAGAAGGGAGGAGGAGCAGAGACGCAGAGGAGAGGAGGATAGACGCAGACAGCAGGAAGAGGAGCAGAGACGCAGAGGAGAGGGGGATAGAGCGAGGGAAGATCAGAGACGGAGAGAGGAGGAGGAGCAGAGACGCAGAGGAAATGATGAGCAGAGACGGAGGGAGGAGCAGAGAGCCAGGGAGGAGGAAATTAGAAAGGAGCAGTTGAGAAATCTAATGGTGAGTACTGTAGGTTACGGTAGGCAATGAGATATCTCTCAGGCGAGACGCAGAGAACAAGAGCAGGGCGAGAGAGAACCGGAAGACGAGAGACCCAGAGAGGAAGAGGTTAGGAAGGACGAGACCACCACTGTTGCACCCACGCCCTCCCACGATTTCTACAGTGACGAACTCACGGATGAGGACATGGAACCGGACCACCCGGAAGGAGAGCAATGGGGAGAGTACGGTAGGGAGACCACCCAGACAGCAGCTCTACAGTAAGACACTTCAGAGGAGAAGAAAGTGGGATGGGATCAGACTACGGTAGCTGAATCTACTTCTGAGACTACCGAGAGTACGGTAGCTGTGACGACTACAGAAGGCCCGTTGGCTATGGTGGCCAAGGCTTTTGAGAAGGCAGCTGCGGTGACGGCAGAAGAACACGGAATCGATTTGAAGTGGGTTTGGCGGGAAATTCAAAGTTGAAATTAAAATTCTTTAAGTGATTTCAAGATTTTACGGATTACCATTGATTTGATGTAAGTTTTGGGCAAAATTGCTTGGGGAAAATGCTTTTTGGTGCATGTCATATCGATTGGAAGAAATGGAAAATAAATATAATAATGGCAAAATAAGATAATTAGTTACATTACTTTTTGTTTTCTGTTTATTGACGCTGAGGGGAGTCGAACCTGGGACCTTCTGCTTATGAAGCGAGACGCCTACCAATCCGCCACCGACGTCCGTCGGATCTGCTTTGCCGCGGGCTTAAATAGTCAGGCGCGGCGGCGTCGGTAAATCCAGCACAGAAAGCGATCAATAATCGAATTTTTCCCCTTTATAATGCGATTCATGCTCTATTGCTAAGATACTGTAGCCCATTTTACTGTTTCCTTCGCTTTTTGCTTCTATCTGCTTTGGGGCTTGGGCTTTCCTTTTAAAGAAATGCCTCTAAAAATGCAAGTTTTAGTGCTGTCGATGAACCAGCCGAGCAAAAACGAGACGAAGATGACTACTGGGATCACCACCCGAAGAAGGAAGAAGAGGAATACGAGATGCCAAGCATCGTCGATTCAGAAGAGGAGGATGATCTCCGCGCGGCTGCCACAAAGAGTTAGTTTTACCCAACGAGGTTTCCAAATTACAAAGTTTAGGAGAAGACGAAGTTCGTGAATTCGAGACGGAAGAGGATTCAGATGGATGGATGATGCTGAAAAGAGCCGACTCTCAGGCCAGCACTGGGGTTACTGTAGCTCCTCTGGCCACTGTGGCCATGGCTGTTCTTTGGAGGTTTTTGTGAGCGATCGATAGGAGATCGAACTACGGGTCTTGCCAAGATTTAAGTTTCGGAATTCAGTTTATGTGCTTTTGTGAAGTTTGTTGGTAATAATAAATATATGGAATTTTAGGGAGGGAAGAGAGATGGAGGGAAGAGAGATGGAGGGAAGAGAGATGGAGGGAAGAGAGAGGGAGGGAAGAGAGAGAGAGAGAGAGAGAGAGAGAGAGAGAGAGAGAAAGAGAGAGAGAGAGAGAGAGAGAAAGAGAGAGAGAGAGAGAGAGAGAGAGAGAGAGAGAGAAGAAAAACAAACAGAGGCGGATTAGAAGAAATAATGAATGAGAAGAAGGAGAGTGTGGGAGAGAAGTACCTGGAAAATACAAGAAGAGAAAAAAAGATATGTATTGAAGAAGGTAAAAATAAATAGTAGTAAAATAAAGAAGTAGTAAAACAAAGAAATGTTTGTACTGCGCGTTATTTTCGTCTCGAAACGTTTTATTTTCGCGAATTTCGTGATTCTGCCGCGGCGGGGTGTCGAACCATTGACCTCTGTTTGTGAGGCGAGGCGCCTACCACTCGGCCACCGACCGCCGTCGGATCTGGCGTGCCGCGGGCTTAAATACCCAGGGCGGCGGCTGCGTGGGAGAGGCAGTGACGAAAAGGGCGTGCCAAATGGGAAGGGAGAAAGTTTCAACAAAGAGAACAACAACATCGATTTTGAAGCGTATTTATTAGAACGCCATTTACTTTCCAATCGTCGATTCTCCTCCTCCGGTGGTTTCTCCTCCTCCAGTCGTTCCTCCCCCCGTGGTTCCCTCGGTCTTCTCCTCCCTCTTCTTCTTCTTGTCCTTCTTCTTACTCGGCTTGCGCTGGTCGCACATGTTCTTCGAGCGGTACTTGAGGAAGAAGATGACAGCCATGATGCCGAAGACGGCGCACCCGATTCCACAGCCAATCGCTCCGAAGAGCAAGGCCTTGTCGACCTCCCTCGCTGCTGGGTTAACAACTTTGACATCCGTGCCGCAGACTCCTTCTGTCGCATTGCCGCCCAGCTTGATGCAATGGAACGGACGTTTTTTATCAGATGGGCAATCGGGGTCGTCATTACATGGCTGTTCAGTTCTCTGGGCTGAAAGACTAAAATAAACACGAGTCTACTATTCAGTTCACTTGTGTATCCGTAGGTCCAGCAGGTCTTTGCGGCGTCCCTGTCCAGTGATCTCTTAGGGCGGCAGTACTGTCCATATCCACTACAGTCGTTCACGCCATTGCATGGCTTTTTCGTGTCCATTGGCTCCAACTTGGATGATTCAACTGAAAAAGTATGCGTGTCTGAGAGAGAAAGAGAAAATATACTTACTGTAATTATACAAAGCTTTTCCTTTAAAGCCTGACACGGGGCAGCAGCGCTCAATATTGGTTTTGTCCTTCTTGCAGAAAATGTTTTTTATGTCTTGTCCCTTTGCTTTCCATGAGCAGGCGGGATCATCACACTTTGCCAGTTTGTCCATTGGGGTGAAGGCATCCGTAGGACAGCGGTTCTCATCACAGCAGAAGAAGCCATTGGCTGTAGTCCGACAAATGCCACGGTCGTCAGTGCCACACTGAGATCCTTCCTTTTTAGTGCCAGTGCAGAGTAGGGGTTGGCCTCCTGCTTTCTTGAAGAAGTCTCCATTGTTCTGGCACACACCCGTCGTGTTTAGACCACCAGATGATCCGCCACTTCCAGCAGAAACATGTGCATCTGAAAGACAACGACATTCTCAGAAGTCCACCAGCCACTTACACTCGCAGCAGATTTTGACCGACGTACCGACGGTAAGAACGTGACGTTCCCTAAAGATTTTAATCTTTATATAGTACTTTATATAGTACGCACACTATGCACACATAACATCAATGTGTTTCCAACACGATCCTATTGGTCAGTTTTACACCTTTAAAGAGGCTTTTTTTGTGGGAAAAAGCAAAGTAGCAATTTTCAAAAATTCATATCACAACTTGGGGCACGGCTACGGGCAAAAGGGAGGCATCGAAACAATGCAGAAAAATGTGATCAATAAGAATTTGGAAAGCTCTCAACCTGAATAATGGAAAAAAATTTCAGGCGAGAGAAAAAACTGAATGTTTTTCAATTTATTTCTAGAAAAATCGAAAAATGACAACTTTCTGAAAGTTGTACACTTTTTGCACTAAAAACATTTGTTTTTCTTTTGTTTTTAGCTATCCAATGCAACTTTCAGAACTTTATTTGCTCCACTACGAAGCGAGTTCTGGAAATGCAGTAACAACAGCGTAATTTTGGCACGGAGAAAAGAATTTTGAAAACTAACTGTATTTTTTGAAGATACTGATCTAGGATAACTACTTTTCGCCTTTAGAGCAAAATCGAAGACCAAAATTTTTTCTTCGTCCGCGGTTGGCTTGCAGATATCGCGTTTTAAGGTTTCGAGATTTCAAGAAAAACCAACCATTGCCCAGCTGAGACACATTTTGCATCCGGCAGATTGACAACTTTTCCTGGACTGTTGATATTGGGATTTTGAACCGCGGAAACGGTACATTTGTCTGAAAGAGAATTCTGAAGCCAAATCCCATCCAAGCGAACCGTTGTAAGCGTCCGCTGGGCAGCAGAGACCGAGACTGCTGGTGTAGGCGACACAGACTCCACTTTCACAAGAATTTTCCGCTGACACGGCACAATCGTGCTTTTGAAGTTGGCTGTTACTGAATACTGCGTGGAAATTGCTAGCTTCGGGACACTTGGGAGCTGAAATCAGATACGGAAGATAGGATTCAAGGGGGGAGTATACCTTCGAAGCACATCTTCTTTCCCTCGAGAAAGGGGATGGTAGGATTAGCATTTGGGGTTTGGGCTAAGAGCTGAGAAACGTTTTTGGCAACAACAGCATCTAGCGAGTCAGCACAGAACTCGCCCGTTCCACATTTGTCGTTACTGTCGCATGGCTTCTTAGACAGAGTGAACAATGCTAGTGCGTGCTTCTTCAGGTAACCGTTGTGTTTCTGCTGTCCCTTCGCTGAAAGAATTTGTCTAATTTATTCTCTCTCTCAATCTCTCTGTATCTCTCTCTATTCTCTCTTTTTCTCTTTCCTCTCTCTGTCTGTCTGTCTGTCTGTCTCTCTCTCTCTCTCCATCTCTCTCCATCTCTCTCTTTCTATTCTCCCTTTCTCTTTCTCTTTCTCTCTCTATTCTCTCTTTCTCTCTTTCCTCTCTCTCTGTCTGTCTGTCTCTCTCTCCATCTCTCTCCATCTCTCTCTTTCTATTCTCTCTTTCTCTTTCTCTCTCTATTCTCTCTTTCTCTCTTTTTCTCTTTCCTCTCTCTGTCTGTCTGTCTGTCTGTCTGTCTCTCTCTCTCTCTCTCCATCTCTCTCTATCTCTCTCTTTCTATTCTCTCTTTCTCTTTCTCTCTCTATTCTTTCTTTCTCTCTGTCTGTCTGTCTGTCTGTCTGTCTGTCTGTCTCTCTCTCTCTCTCTCTCTCCCTCTCTCTCTCTCTCTCTCTCCATCTCTCTCCATCTCTCTCTTTCTATTCTCTCTTTCTCTTTCTCTCTCTATTCTCTCTTTCCTCTCTCTTTCTTTCTCTTTCCTCTCTCTGTCTGTCTCTCTCTCTCTCTCTCTCTCTCTCTCTCTCTCTCTCCATCTCCTCTCTTTCTATTCTCTCTTTCTCTTTCTCTCTCTCTCTCTCTCTTTCTCTCTTTCCTCTTTCTCTTTCTCTCTCGTTATCTCTCTCCTCTCTTTCTATTCTCTCTTTCTCTCTCAATTCTCTCTCTCTCTCTCTCTCTCTCTCTCTCTCTCTCTTTCTTTCTCTTTCCTCTCTCTGTCTGTCTGTCTCTCTGTCTCTCTCCATTTATCTCCATCTCTCTCTGTCTTTCTCTCTCTGTCTCTCTCTCTCTCTCTCTCTCTCTCTCTCTCTCTCTCTCTCTCTCTCTCTCTCTCTCTCTCTCTCTCTCTCTCTTGGAATTTCTGAGAAAACTCACGGCAGCACTTGTACTTTGGCTTTCCACTAGAATCCGTTGTCTCGTGCTTGTAGGCGATGTCACCATAGCCAGCACACTTAGCTTTGAACCGATTTTGTCCATCCGTATCTTTAGGATAGTAGTAGTCGAAAGCAGATAAAAACTTATTCTTCCTAAAAACAAGGTTTTAATTTTTGTTGATAAAAGATTTACCTGGGGTCATTTGGAATGTCAAAAATATGGAAGGACAGAGGTAGGAGGCCACCAGGACAGAGATCTTCGTCCTTTGGAATACAGCAGGTAGTTTTGATGGCAATGTTCTCCACTGGGGCACAGACTCCATACTGCGGAGATTGTCCAGGCTGAGAAAGTGCAGACTGGCTTGTTCGGCAACGTGCATTGTCATCGTGACAGTATCCATCGGTATTACCAAACAGGGGTCCCCTGATATTCGTTCCACTTGTGCACTTGATATCCCCGAGAGGGAATGTCGGACAGCAGATAGGTCCGACCTAAAGAGTTGGTTATAAGATGGACAATAGTAATCTCCTACTTTTCGTCCAGACGTTAAGGACTCGAGTTTGCTGATTTGGGCAGTATTAGCGGCATTGTTTGCCGAATGACATGTTGTACCATCACTACATTGTTGATCACTTTGGCATTCTTCCAAAACCTTGACATTATCTTTTTCTATGATGTACGGGTCGTCTTCCACATCGGACGCTTTGCAGATCTTCTTTTTATCTGAAAACAGGTTACTGTTTAAATAAATTAAGAAATCACCGATGCAACAATAGTGACCCTTTTCTGGAAGATTTGTTATACCAGCAGGCAAAGACGGCCAGTTTCCCTGGGTATTCTGGAGAACTTCGACATATACAAATCCATCGTCATCGAACTGTTCGTTCATGTTCTTTAGGCATGTGTCATATTGGCCGTCCGCCGGGTTCACATATCTGTCGTTATCCACTAAGGTTGCGCATGGAAATTTGTTGTGTAGTGACTGCTGCACCAGGTTCGTCGTTGGGACCACATAATGGTAGACTTTGCGATGCCCTTCGCCATTATTAACACCCTCCACTTTGTCTCTGACCAAAGGAGTTCTTGCGGTAGTGGTGTCGTCGTCTTGGCCATTGACAGCGCTCCCTTGGAGCAGAAGAAGACAGAGACTTATGCAGAAGATGCGCATCGTCTCGAAGGTTGCTGCAAAATGGCCCGATTAGTCGATGAAGAAGGGCGGAGACGAGACCTCAGATACGATGTTCAGCAGAAGTAGAACCGTCGAGCCACGAATGAGGGGGAGGGCCGAAGGGAGGGCTTATATAGGGCCATCCACGTAACGTGGCGGGGCACCTACGCTAAAGAGAGCAGGGGAAATGAGGAGGGCCGAGAGGGAAAGAGATATTCTAATGAGAAATGGCAAATTCTGGAAGTTCCCTGGCTAGGATAATCGGAGGCCGATCGGGGGAAATCGTAGGTTAATGAGGGAGGAACATTTTCAACGAGCCATGATGATTCACCGGTGGATTACTGAAAACAATCAGAAAACTGTTTAAATTAGGTGTTTTAAGTGATTTTAGGGTCAAAATCACTGTGACTTAAGGAAAATTACCCTATTCTTAAGTAGAAGGGTTTAGGGCCACTTCAGTTTGTCAGAAACTCCATTTTTATGCCGTGTTTTAATCTTATAATGGTTTTAAATGCCTTTTCCTTTTGAAATCATGAGATTATTCCAGTTCCCACATATAGTTTGGTGACGTATTTTCCTTTTTGCTCTGGATAAGTATGGTCCCGCCACGATTTAGTATCTGATTCACCGACTCCGCCCACTAACCTGCGCCCCAGTTCAATTTTGACCTCCATTTTGACCAAAATTCGTTAAACTTCCTCTTTCTTAATTTTAAACTGTGTTTTTCATAATATTTTGTAATTATATAACACAAAGTGAACATATTTAAGCTGTACCTTTCTTTAATTCACTGATAATCGCGTTGTAAATGAGTTATTTGAGGTTTTGTAAAGGAAATCGCGGATTTTCATAGTTTTGGATAGTTTTTGTTGTTTTTCCACTTGTATTTGAGGGTATTCTGCTATTTATGAACTGAGGAATAAGGTTAAATGGCAATAATTAAAAAATAAAGGCGATTTTTAGTCTTGAATCCTCAAACTCACCCAGAACAAGCATAGGTTTCCCGATGATTTTGACAATTCTTAGCGTATTTTTCGACTAAATAAGCATTTTTTTTGCCTAAAATCCTTCAAAATTCACTTAAATCCTCAGAAATCCCGGCAATCCTTCAATTTCCCGCCGTTTCGTCCGGCCAGTGAGCGGTGTACCCTTGCCGAAGTGTAAAGTCGTGGCCGCGGATCGACATGTGTTTTAAATATTCGCCAAAATCTCATTTTCCCATCGTACGCGCTTACTTTTGAGGCTATCTTACTTTACACAGAACTTTTAGCCCTAACTTTAGCCGTTTTGGCCCGTTTTTAGCAGCCCGACATGACCTGTTAACTTTTGAAGGGCCGGAATCGATTTTTCAGATAGTTTTTGAATTTATAAACCAATTTTCAATAACTCTAAAGTTCTTTTTCTACTATATTGTGTATTTAAAGTGTTTAAACTGAGAAAAAATAAAGTGCCTTGGGTGGGATCGAACCCAGGTCGTTTAGGTGCCAGTTTTGGCTCCCTTGGTGACACCCAGCTGGCAGGAATCTCTCTCTCTCTCTCTCTCTCTCTCTCTCTAACTCCCTCTATTTCAGCCCTGGCTTCTGAATGTCGTTTAGCAGCCAGCCGGTAGCCCCGGACCCCGCCCCCTACACAAAACGGGGAAACGCCAAAGATGTCAACGTGGATCTCACCCTCTATCCTCCCTTTGTAAAACAGGTATTTTAAAAAAAATTAATTAAACTTTTTTATTTAAAATAAATTTATTTGTAATTTAAATTAAATATTAATAAAGTAAAATTCAGTTGGATGTAAAATTCCCGGAATACGAGAGAGAAGGCGACATCGAGTACCCATTCGAGGAAACCAATGGCGTCGGCGATGAGAACAGGTATTTTTTTTAAATTCAGTTTAAAAAAATAGTTTTTATATTTTTTCTTTAAAAAGTTTAATCTTTTTAATTTATCATTTTAAAAATGTTTAAAAAATTCCAGAATACGAGGGAATTGGAGCAGCAAATCGGACTATCTCCTGTCAGCCATCGGGTTTACTGTAGGACTAGGTTTGCCTGTTGTAATTAAATCTTTTTATATTTGTTTTAGGTAATTTATGGAGATTTCCGGTGCTTGTATTCGAACATGGAGGTGCCGCCTTTCTCATTCCCTACGTAACAATGCTCATTTTGGCCGCCTTCCCTATGCTTTTCCTCGAAGCTGTCAGTTTGTTTAGTTTACTTATTTCTTGATCTTCCAATATTCAAATTACTGGCCGCAGATGGCCGCTTTTTACAGCCTCAGGCCGCAGAATACCGCTTTTTTAGCTTCAGGCCGCAGAAGACCGCTTTTTTATAGCCTCAGGCCGCGGAAGACGGCTTTTATACAGCCTCAGGCCGCAGAAGACCGCTTTTATACAGCTTCAGGCCGCAGAAGACCGCTTTATTCATATAATTCTCTCTCTTTTCAGACTCTCGGCCAATTCTCCTCCCTGGCAGCCATCTCCGTCTGGAAAGTAGTCCCCCTCTTCAAGGTAATCCCTCTTTTTCCTCAAAATTCTTATTTTTTACTTTTTTTTACTTTATTTTTGCTTCTCAAAATTCTTATTTCCCTCAAAACCCGTTTCAAAATTCGAATTCAGGGCGTGGGAATCGCGGCCGTTCTGATCTGCTGCATCCTGGCCATCCTCCTGAACATCGTCTCTTCGTGGTCCCTCTTCTACCTCATCAATTCCGTCAGTTTCTCCCTTCCCTGGAGCAACTGCGAAAACTCGTGGAGTGGATTGAGTGGGTCTCTTTTTAGTCTTATATTTAGGAATTTTTCTGTAGATTGTACCCTGGGAACGCGGATGACGTGTACTGCGATGAATGGAACTCTTCTGGTCAATGGATCCTGTATTGTGACTACGGTTCGTTCTAAAATTCTAATTAAGCTAGGCAGAGGGTTAGAGACAAAAGATAGAGACGCAGAGGCCAATGTTAGAGACGCAGATTTCTGCATGACCTACGTTTAGTAGCCCGGTGTTTAACAGACTTCTGCCTGACCGCTGTTTAACAGACTTCTACATGACCTGCGTTTAGCAGACCGTTGTTTAACAGACTTCTGCATCACCTACGTTTAACAGACCGGTGTTTAACATATTTCTGCATGACCTGCGTTTAGCAGACCGTTGTTTAACAGGCTTCTGCATGGTCGACGTTTAGCAGACCGGTGTTTAACAAACTTCTGCATGACCTGTTTTTAGCAGACCGCTATTTAACATAATTATACATGCCAGGCCCTGCGTTTAGTAGACCGTTGTTTAACAGACTTCTCCATGACCTACGTTTAGCAGACCGATGTTTAACAGACTTCTTCATGACCTGCTTTTAACAGACCGGTGTTTAACAGACTTCTGCATGCCCTGCGTTTAGCAGGTCGGTGTTTAACAGAATTATGCATGACCTACGTTTAGCAGACCGTTGTTTAACAAACTTCTGCATGACCTGTTTTTAGCAGACCGCTGTTTAACATAATTATACATGCCAGGCCCTGCGTTTAGTAGACCGTTGTTTAACAGACTTCTCCATGACCTACGTTTAGCAGACCGATGTTTAACAGACTTCTTCATGACCTGCTTTTAACAGACCGGTGTTTAACAGACTTCTGCATGCCCTGCGTTTAGCAGGCCGGTGTTTAACAGAATTATGCATGACCTACGTTTAGCAGACCGTTGTTTAACAAATTCTACATGACCTATGTTTAGCAGCCCGGTTGTTTAATTAGCAGAATTCTGAATGATCTGTTTTTAGCAAATGGCTAAATATTACCTAAAAAGATAAATTCTTTTAAAAAAATCATAAAAATTGAAATTCCATTTTTTCAGGCGAATTCTAGCGTGGCTGTGATGAAGCTCTACGACGAACACACGATCCCCAGTCTGAAGTATTTCCAGTAAGTTTTCTCAAATTTCATACAATTTTTTTTAAATTGCTTAAAAAACCAAATTTTTCCTTAATTTCATTCATATAACTCCTCTTCAGCGACGATGTACTCATGCTCTCCTCGAGGTTCGATGAGATCGGCACCCTCAACTGGTACCTGGGCATCTGCGTCCTCATTTCTTGGATAGTCGTCTTCCTCTGCCTCTTCCAGGGCGTCAAAAGCAGCGGAAAGGTTGGAAATTCTCTCATTTTCTCTCTCTCTCTCTCTCTCTGTCTCCCTCTCTCTCCCTAAATCAACTCTTTCAGGTAGTCTACGTCATCGTCATCCTCCCCTTCATAATCATCTTCGTCCTTCTCGTCCGTCTTCTAACTCTGGATGGATCGGCCGCCGCTCTGGTGCACTTTTTGAGTCCGGATTGGAGGGTTTTGAAGAATTTGAGGGTAAAATCACCCAAAATTTATGGTTTGAATGAGATTTAGGTGTGGGGAGAGGCCGCCGTTCATGCCTTCTACTCGGTCTCCTGCTGCACGGGAGGAATCATCACTTTGACCAGCTACAATCGCTTCCACAACCGACTTTTCACGTAAGTTTAGGTCTTGTTTTGTAATTAAAGCCGCTTTTTGGCAACCAAAGGCTGCTCGACCTGCTTTTTTGGCAATTAAAAGCCATTTTGTACCCTGGAAAGTGTGGTGGCCTAACCTAGAAATTATAAATCAACGGTAAATCAATGTTTAAACGGTTAAATTAGCTAGAATCTGCTAAACGTAGGTCACGCAGAAGTCGGTTAAATAGCGGTCTGTTAAAAGCAGGTCATGCGGAAGTCTGTTAAACATCGGGCTGCTAAAATCAGGTCATGCAGATTTCAGTTAAACACCGGTCTGCTAAGAGTAAGTCATGCAGAATTCTGTTAAACACCGGTCTCCTAAACGTAGGGCATTTATAAGCCTGTTACACACCGGTCTGCTAAACGTAGGCCACGAAGAAGTCTGCTAAACACCGGTCGGTCTGCTAAACGTGGGGCATGTATAAGCCTGTTAAACAACGGTATGTTAAACACAGGGCGTGCAGAAGTCTGTTAAACACCGCACTGCTAAAATAGGCCAAACGAAGTCTGTTAAACACCGGTCTGCTAAAATTCCTTTCGAGACGAGGAAAGGGGAAAAGGAAAATGGCCGAGGTCAGCTCCACTTTTTCCCGATGATTCGATTGAGCCCACATTTGCATCACGTGAGTCTCAGTGGTCCCCTTTATAAGCGGCCCTCTTCCCCATTCGGTCATTCTACTAGCCATGGTCTCTCGTCGTTCCCGCTCCGTCTCCTCCCGTCGCCTTTCCAAGTCCTACGGCTCCCGCCACTCCAGCCGTAGTGCCCGCATTAACATGCATGTATGGCCACCCAAGGAGGATCATCGTCGCCACCACCGTTCCACCGATGGCCCCGCCGTCGAGGTGGTGGTCCCCGCCAAGTCCGCCGCCTCCCGCCGCTCCAGGAGGTCTTCCAGTCGCTCCAGGACCTCCCAGAAGAAGGAAGAGGCTCCCGAGGTCGCCGTGATCGTGGCGCCCTCCCCGAAGAGTGGGGGATCCAAGAGGTCCCGGAGCCGTTCCCGCCTCAGCAAGGCCTCCCGCAGGTCCAAGTCCTCCCGTGTGAGCAGGAGCAGGTCCAAGCTGAGCAGGAGCAGGCTGAGCAGGTCCTCCCGTGGAAGCAAGAAATGCCGTTGCGCCCTTATCGGGAAGAGGGACCGCCAGAGCCGCCACATCTACGTCAACCCAGAGGGAAAGAGGATCTACAAGGATTCCAAGGGACGCCTCCATCAGATGGATTGAGCAAATAAAGTGTACTGACCTATGCATTGTTTTGTTTCTTTCTTTGCTCTCTCTCTCTCTCTCTCTCTCACTATTCTCACCCTTCTCTCTACCCTCTCTCTATGCTTCTCTATCGTTGTACCTCGTCTTGTCTTCTTGTTTCTTGCTCTGTTGTCAATATCCAAAATTGAATAAATCGTAGTTTATCATGTTTTGGTTGTCCATTGTTTCTGTATTTTGTTTCTTGGCTAGCAATTTGTGGCTTTTTTAAAGTTGCTATTTACACTCGTTACTCGGTGTTTTCATGCTTCTAGAACTAGCGCATTGGTCTTCGAGTTTTAGAATAAGTTTTTAACAGAAAACTTCCATCCTCTTCTGAAATATTGACATTGACATATGGCCTTCTGGTTGTTCTAACTGTAAACCGCCAAAAATGGCCATCAGAAAATTGTTTTGCAACTTTGCGCAGTTGTTGAAAATAACGAGAGAAGTGTCGATTGTCAATTTGGGACAATCCATTTTTCTTTGATCAAAATCACAGCGAGTTGGTCCCTATCTATATGCGATCCACAAGTATCTCAAGGGGAACGAATCTTTTGACATCTGTTTTTTAATCGTACAAAAATCACTTTTTCTTATAAAAATGGCTGTTCTTGGGGTAAATATACTCGAAAATCACCTATTTTTAAGAATGCAACTTGGTTGTTCGTTTCAAAATGAAAAATTTGTTATTGTTGGCCTAATGGCTGATGAGGAGTGTAAACCTGACTAAAAAGTTTCCTCTAAATGCTGTCTAGGCTCTGACTGGTAGATTTTACTGTAATCCTATAACATAAGGGGTTAAAACACAAGTTTCTGCCGAAATTTGACATTCCCTCGAATTTGACATTTCCATTACAAATCCACTCTTTTCAGGGACATTCTGCTGATCCTGGTGGTCGACGTGGTGGCCTCCATCGTCTGTTGTCTCCTCACTTTCTCAGCCATCGGCTTCACCTGCTTCGAATTCTCCATTGCCCTCGACAAATTCCACATTGGAGGTTCCTTTTCCTGCTTTTTTTCGTTAAAACTCTTCTTTTTCAGACAGTGTACACCTGGTGTTCGTCTTCCTGGCGGAGGCGTTGGCTGGAGTACCGGTGGCCCCTCTCTACACGGGACTGTTCTTCCTAATGCTCTTCTTCCTCATCCTATCCACACAGATTTTCGTGGTTCGTTGGAGAGAGAGAGAGCGGCCTATGGTTGCCAAAAGCGGCCTTTTGTTGCCAAAAGCGGCTTTAATTGCCAAAATTAGGTCAAGCGGCCTTTGGTTGCCAAAAAGGGCGTTTAATTGCCTAAAAAGCAGCTCAAGCGGCCTATGGTTGCCAAAATACAAAAGATGACTAAACAAAATCAGCGAAAGAAAGAGACAGAGAGAAAGAGACAAAAACAGAGAGAGAGATAGAGAGAGAGAAAGAAACAAACAAAGAAAGAAAAAAACAACTAAACGAAACAAGTCAATTCAATGAAGAAGCGAGGGAAAAAGTTTATTGTGAACACCGGAGTTCCAGGGAAAGCTTTATTCTCTATTCCTTCTCTACTTCTTCCCGGCGTACGTCTTCTGGAACGTGGTGGCCTTCTTGTAGGTGAACTTGGGCTTGGTAGCGGCGGGGGTGGCCTGAGGAGGCGGGGGCGGGGGGAGTCACGGGCACCGGGGCGGCGGCCGTCGTCCTTCTTGCCGGCGCCGAAGAGCTCGGCGTCCATGTCCACGTCGGCGTCGGTCTGCTTGTGGCCGGCGATGGCGTCGACGGGGATGAAGGCGGATTTGTCGGCCATTGGGAGGAGGGAGGACCGCCGGTGGGGAGGGAGGCAGGGAGAATGAGGGAAGGGAGGGAGGGGAAGTGACGCAATGATTCGCACGTCACTTGACTTCACAACTTCACGTATTCGAGGATTTCACGCAACCAAATTGTGGAAAGGAAAATTGTTATAAAAAAATTGTTCCCTTTCATTTCGAAGAAATTCCGGTGAAAACCGGAGTTTTAACGTTTTAATGAAGAAAGGAAGGAAAAGAAACCTTATATGCCTATCAGAAAACAGCGGAAAGCGGCCTGAGGTCACCGGAAAAAAGCGGAAAGCGGCCTGAGGTCACCAGAAAAAGCGGAAAGCGGCCTTAGGTCATCTGAAAAGGTAGAAAGCGGCCTTAGGTCATTTGAAAATCAGAAAGCGGCCTGAGGTCACCGGAAAAAGCGGAAAGTGTCTCCAGAAAAAAGCGGAAAGCGGCCTGAGGTCTCCTGAAAAAGCGGAAAGCGGCCTAAGGTCATCGGAAAAAGCGGAAGCGGCCTGAGATTACCGAAAAAAACGGAAGCGGCCTTAGGTCGCTGGAACAAAGCGGAAAGCGGCCTGAGGTTGCCGGAAAAGTGGAAGCGGCCTGAGGACTCCAGAAAAAAGCGAAAAGCGGCCTGAGGTTACCGGAAAAAAGCGGAAGCGGCGGCCTGAGGTCACCAGAAAAAGCGAAAAGCGGCCTGAGGTCACCAGAAAAAGCGAAAGGCGGCCTGAGGTCATCTAAGAACAGCGGAAAGCGGCCTGAGGTCACCGAAAAAGCAGAAAGCTGCATGAGGCTGCTAGAAAAAAGCGGAAAGCGTCCTGAGGTGACCGGAAAAAAGCGGAAAGCGGCCTTAGGTCTCTTGAAAATGCGGAAAGCGGCTTTAGGTCACGGAACTATAGAGATCATATAGAATAAATTGAGAGAGACGTTAGAGAAAAAGAGCATTCTGACCTATTTCCTACTTGGAAAGCGGCCTGGGGTCACCTGAAAAAAAAACGGAAAGCGGCCTTAGGTTCCTCATATGACGTTATTCCTACTTTCAGGTCGAAACAATCGTGACCTCCCTCTGCGACGAGTTCCCCGAGCGTCTTCGCAAGAACCGTCGCCACGTGTTGACCACCGTCTGTGCCTCCTTCATCCTCCTCAGTCTGCCCTTCTGTCTCTCGGTAATATTTTTATTTACTTATTTGATAAT
This sequence comes from Oscheius sp. G VE-2021, assembly GCA_022343465.1. Classification (NCBI taxonomy): domain Eukaryota; kingdom Metazoa; phylum Nematoda; class Chromadorea; order Rhabditida; family Rhabditidae; genus Oscheius; species Oscheius sp. G VE-2021. The sequence goes on from JAJQXH010000052.1 coordinate 59,937, forward strand.
TTATAATAAAAAAAGTTATTTTTATTCTTCAGGCCGGCTTCTACTGGCTGCTGCTCCTCTCCAAGTTCACCTTCACTTGGCCTCTCGTCATGATCGCCTTCCTTCAGTGCATGGCTATCTGCTGGGTGCGTCTTTCTTTTTTCTTCCGCTGGTGTCATAGATAAGGCAGAAGGCGATTTCCTTGGAATTGGAAGACTTTATCTAATCTTCTTCTTTTCTTTTTATTAAAAAAAAATTCTTTAATCTCCTATATTCAGATCTATGGCGTGGACAACCTTCTGGACAACATTAAGTGGATTTCCGGGCAGTACCCACCGTGCTACATCTTCTGGAAGATTCTGTGGAAGTTCATCTGTCCCTTGGTTTATCTGGTTGGTTTTCCGCTTTTCTGGCGACCTCAGGCCGCTTTCCGCTTTTTTCGGCGACCTCGGGCCGCTTTCCGCTTTTTCTGACAACCTCAGGCCGCTTTCTGCTTTCTCGCAATCAAATTTCCCAAGAGTTTAATACCAAAATTCACCCTTTTTTCAGGCGATCCTTTGTTTCCTGTGGCTGGACTGGCAGTCTGTCTCCTACGAAAACTACCGCTTCCCCTACTGGACCTCTCTTCTCGGCTGGGGAATCAGCATGTTCCCCATCCTCGTCGTTCCCATCACATCCATCTTCCAGTTGTGCCTCGCTCGCGGAAATCTCACCCAGGTCTGACATTTTTAATTGTTGAAAACAACTTTTTGTCATGGAATTTATGAAAAAACTACTCTTTTCAGAAGTGGCATTTCGTCTTGAATCCAGAGGATGCCTGGGGTCCTGCGTTGGCGGTGCACAGGGCGGAGCAGTTCCCACTGCAGATTCCGGAAGCTAGGAGACTCCTTCTACCGCCGGAGGTCGAAATAGCCACGGGATCAGTGCCGGTACGTCTTTCTCTCTGTCTCTCTCTCTGTCTGTCTCTCTCTCTCTCTCTCTACTCTACTCTACTCTCTCTCTCTCTCTCTTTCTCTCTTTCTCTTTCTCTCTCTCCCTCTATCGTATACGTGCACTATCACTCTCACTTTCTCGGGTTGATACATCAGTTGTGGCAATTTTCGATTTTCACACGCAACCGCCGCCATATTTCCTTTTCTCACGCATTTTTGTTCCTTATTTCCATTAAACATAATTTTTAAGATTTCTCACCAGAATTTCTCTTAACTTATTCCGCTGCAAATCCGGTGACCAAAGACCACTCTCCCTTTTCTGCCTACCTCAGGCCGCTTTTTGCCTTAAAGGGACCATCAGCCTCCTTTTCAAAATGACGGCTAGTCCCTTTAATCTCTGATGACAAAACCATGCCCAATCTACCCCTCAACCAATTCCAACCCTCCCTTTTCTTTCTCCTATTGGAAATGTCATTTCCTTCGACCAAATGGTTGGATTCGGTCGTTTTTCCATTTCCACCCGGAATTAGAATGCCAATAATGGAGGTCCCGGAAATGACGTAGGAAAGAAGAGATCGAAGGGGCGAAATCCACCGATCAGAGGACACATCCAGGTGGAAATGATTGGGTAGTTTCCCATTACAACAGCGAAATATTGGGACATTTGCCCTTTTGGAACGGTTCGAAACCATATCCATAACCGTGCAAGTAGACCTTAAAAGTTGCAATAAGTTTTTGTTATTTTGCAGCCCATCCCCAAAAAGCTTAGATCGATGACCCTCCCTTCATTTCGAAAAAAAAGGTTTTCAGACTCTAAATCAATGTTTGACTTGTACGGTTTGAAACCGTCGTTTGAAGTGCTATTGGCCTCAAAATAGCACTAAAACACTTTTTTGGGGGTGCTAAATGCAAATTTAGGGTGCTGTTTTCAGCTAAAACTGGATAGTTTCAAACAGTGCTCTAAATGTCCAAAATGTAAACCCTTAAACGTATTTTCTGTAATAATCTTTTAATTTTTTCGGCGATTGTTACCAGAATCCAAAACAACTCAAAAGCGTTCCGATGTTTTTATTATTTCAAGCTCTTTCACTGGAAAAAAAGGTCTCTTGATTTCCTGAATACTGGAGTCCCAAACAATCCTAAAAGTGTTAGCTATGTCATAAACCAGCCTCTTCCCGTCAACAAATGTGTCGAAAAACAACCGATTTCAGCCAATGACTGAGAAAAAGAAAGGAAGAAAACGGAACCCTAAAAAGTGATTCCTGTACTTTATGAGAAGATCGGATCCCTTGTGATTGTTAGCAGAATCCCAAAAAAATCCCAAGGAGTTCTTATTCCTTTGTATTTTCAGTATCTTTCACGCGACCAAAAAGTCCCTTGATTTCTTGATTTCTTTGATTGTTTTCCTTTTTCTGTCCCTTTAGTAGAGTCCCGAACATTCCCAGAGAGCTTAAATGCTTTCGATGTCTTTTCAAAGGTTCGATGCCTTCTAAAAAAAAGGCTTAGATGCCTTCTTTTCGATGTCAACAACTCTATTTCCAGCCGATGACGGAGGAAGAGGAGCAGGCGCCGTCGGATTCGCTGGGCGAGGTCCGATCGACGCGGGCGACGGTGCAGACCCGAAGCGTTCCCACCATCAGCAGTCTCCCCACCTTCGAACGAGAAACCGCCATTTAAACCTCCTTTTTCCCATTTCCTTGCCTTTAGCCCTATTTGCATATTGCCCCCTTATTGCTATTGCAAGATTCCATTTTGCCTATTTAGCCAATTGCAAGAGTCTATTTCGCCTTACCAGAGTCACAGGTACCGTACCCTTGCCAAACCTTTAAGTGATGATCTACCCATTGTAGCATAATCAATTGCGAATCCACCTCCATTTTGCTCATTATTTCTATATTATGTAATTATTTTTGTCAAATAGATGTCGATTTTTCCCTTGTTTTGTGGTCTTTTCAGGCCTCTTTTCAGGGATTTTCCCAGGATTCTTTTATATTAAGTATATTAAGTTCAGTATTCAAATGGGTTTAGATGGTCTCGGAGGTGGAGACTAACTGGAGGGCCGTCGTCGCCGATTTCGAGAAGTTGGAGGTAGGAAATTGTGGAGGAATGTGGCAAATCGGGATATTAATTAGAAATCGCATGAGGAGTACCTGGTTAAATTGCAAGAGATCACGAAGCAGCAACAGGCCAGTCTGAAGGCAATCAAGCAGCAGACCTCCCAGTTGAACACGCTCAGGGATGCAGTCAACAGGTGGGTGGGGGGAGGAAGCGGCCTGAGGTTGCCAGAAAAGGCTGAAGGCGGCCTGAGGTCACCAGAAAAAAGCGGAAAGCGGCCTGAGGTCGCCAGGAAAAAGCGGAAAGCGGCCTGATTCTGCCAAAAAGCGGAAAGCTGCCTGAGATTGCCAGAAGCGGTAGAAAGCGGCCTGAGGTTGCCAGAAAAGCGAAAAGCGGCCTGAGGTTACCGGAAAAAGCGGAAGCGGCCTGAGGTCATCGGGAAAAGCGGAAGCCGCCTCAGGTCACCCGAAAAAAGCAGAAAGCGGCCTCGGGTCACAAAAAAGCGGAAAGCGGCCTGAGATCTCCAGAAAAAAGCAGAAAGCGGCCTGAGGTCACCGGAAAAAAGAGAAAGCGGTCTGAGGTTCCCAGAAAATGCAGAAGGCGGCCTGATGTCGCCAGAAAAAAAGGAAAGCGGCCTTAGGTTGGCAGAAAAAGCGGAAAGCGGCCTGAGGTCGCCAGAAAAAAGCAGGAAGCGGCCTTAGGTCACAAAAAAAACGGAAAGCGGGCTGAGGTCACCAAAAAGCGACAAGCCGCCTGAGGTCGCCAGGAAAAGCGGAAAGCCGTCTGAGGCTTCCAGAAATGCAGAAGCGGCCTTAGGTCACCAGAAAAAGCGGAAGCGGCCCGAGGTCCCAAAAAAGCGGCCTGTGGTCATCAGAAATAGCGGAAGCGGCCTGAGGTTGCCAAAATAAGACCAAAGGTAGAATTAACCTAAATTATCAATTTCAGGGCGGAGACGGGTGAGGAAGACGAGGAAAAAGTGGCTGAAATCCGCAAATGGCTGGGAGATTCCCGTTCGAAGCTGAAGGAGATGCAGTCGGAGCTGCCCGTCCAGAGCAACGGATTCTACCTCTCCCTCATTCTGGGTACTATCTCTCTCTCTCTCTCTCTCTTCTCTCTCTCTCTCTCTCTCTCTCTCTCTTTCTCTCCCTCTCTATCTATCTATCTATCTATCTATCTATCTATCTATCTATCTATCTATCTATCTATCTATCTATCTATCTATCTATCTATCTATCTATCTATCTCTCTCTTCTCTCTCTCCTCTTTCTTTCCTCTCTCTCTCTCTCCCTCCCTCCCTCTCTCTCTCTCTCTCTCTCTCTCTCTCTATTCCATCTCTCTTTAGGCTCTAACCTGAACCTCTCCCTGATGAACTCCGACCAGCGGTACAACTACAAGCAGGAATACGAGGCCTTCAAGTGGAGGGTCACCTCTACCGTAGTCGTCTGGGTCCTCCTGGCCTACCTCTTTCCCTGGCGCGTCATCGACTCCCTCGGTCTCTTCCTCCTCGTCTGGTAAATCTGCTCTGTTTTATCTCAAGAGTACGGTAATTCAGGTACTACTGCACCCTTACGATCAGGGAGAGCGTGCTGACTATCAACGGATCCAAGTGGGATCTTCATTAGAATATTGCAACTCGGATCATTTCAGGATTAAGGGGTGGTGGGTGGCGCACCACTACTTCTCGACGGTTCTCTGCGGAATCGTGCTCATTTGGAAGGATGGAGCCTGTTATCAGGCATTCCGCTCGCAGTTCCTCCTCCACGTCCTCTACATCTGCGGGGTGCAGCTCCTCCAGGTAATTAGAATCATGCATAACTTAGGAAGACCTTAAAACGGATTTAAAACCAAAAACCTTAAAAGGCTAGATTTTAAAACCCTAAACTTTGGCTATCTTAAAACTTAAACCTCAAAGGAACCGTAGGGACCTCTTTTCGATTCATATTTGCACATAGCGCTCATTTCTGCATCCGGCGGGACTACCCTTTCCTCAACCGCCGATCTCGTACGGGTGTGAAACGCACTGCGCTAACCTGTCAGACAACCAGAGTTTTCTGCGTCTTTTCAGGCGGGAACGTTGAAAATTCAAAAGTGACGACCAATAAATCGACAAACCGATGGATTGGAAGGACGCGTAAACACCGTGCACGTAGTTCGTTAAAATGCCGGTTATCCACAGGTGCCTCGTCTGGAATGACCAAAATATGGCATTTCAGATGCAAATTTCTCCAAAAACGACGCGTTTAAATTTTTATATTTTTTGAATTCTAAATTTTTCAAGCTTTCTAATAATACAAGATAATGTCAAAAGAGGTCCCTGACGAAAAAGGCTCACGGCGGTTCCTTTAACCTTAACTAAGACCTTAAACCTTGGCTAACCACCTCTTTTCAGTCGCAGTACCAGTCTGGCTGTCTCCGTCGGCTGCACTCGTTGGGTCAGGGCCATCAGATGGACATCACCGTCGAGGGATTCACCAGTTTCATGTTCAAGGGACTCACTTTCCTCCTCCCCTTCCTCATCGTTGGATACGTCAGTTTTCAGATGATTTGGAATATAGCACAGGGACGTCCGCTAATAGAGCCAGACTAGGATTCATTCAGATATAGAAGCAGAGGAAGAGGCAAAGAAAGAAAGAAAGAGAGAGAGAGACTGAGGGAGAGGCAAAGGTTTTCCACCGTAAACACCAAGCAGAGTGTAAACAGCGTGCAAACAAGTTGTCCGTTTCCCAAAACACCCCTCTTTTCCAGTTCTTCCAACTCTACAACGCCTACGTCCTCTGGGTTCTCTCCTACTCCTGCGAGGGCGAGTGGAATGTAAGTTTTTCTACCGTACCTCCTTTCTTTTAAAGTTTCTTTTAATTCAATAGTTTAATTTATTTAATATTTTTATTGAAGAAATATAATATTTTACCATTTATTTTTATTTTGCATTTAAAAAAAACTTTTTTTATTAAAACGTTTTTTTTTCTACCGTATCTCCTTTTACTTTACAATTTAAATGGTTCTTTTAATTTTAAATACATAAAAACTACAGTAAATTTCAAATTACAATACCCCTTTCTTTTGCAGGTGACGGCCCTCTGCTACCTGTTCTTCTTCCTCGCCTCCGGCAACATCTCCACCACGAGCCTGGTCATCTTCAAAAAGTTCCGCCAGTCCAGTTCCTATGCCTACTGGCGGGCCCTCACCCGCAAGTACCGTAGCCCGCAGCCCAGTCCCAAGAAGAACAACTGATTTCTCCCTTTGATAGCTGAAATTAGCATCTTGAGCGGCTAATTTAGCTTCTTTATTAGCTAAAATTAGCTTGTTGCCCTAGGAATCCCTTATTTTATGTGATTTATCCTGTGCCATTTTGTCTCTCGGTTGTTAGGTTACGGTTCGTATTCGCCTAGTCCCAGTTATTGCCAATTTTCCAGTCACTTTTTACATTATTTTAATTTTAATTTTCAAATTTATTCGTAAATTCCGATTTTAAGAGAACTTGTCACGGTATGGGTGGTCTGATAAACGGTGTAATGCAATCTCTGTAATCTTTGCGGGGGGAAGATAACGTGCTCTAAGCCGAATTGCGTGCTCCGTCGCTAACTGACGTGTCTATTAGGGCGGCGACAGCTGGCTGGCACCAACGGTTCGTTTTAATTTTGTAGTTTTAATTTCAGTTTATTTTATTGAGATTTTTTAAGTTATAAAGTTTAAAGGTTGTAAAACAACTCATCTGCACGCTGTTTAGCAATATATCTGCCCCGGAAATTGAATTTTATTGACTTGTCATAAATTAAATCGTCAAATTTTATGTTTTAAGCAATTTTTTCACGCAATTTTTTTTTCAAATCTAAGGTGAATATAGAAAAAACACTTAAAACAATAATTTTTCACATTTTAAGCGTATTTCTCCCATGTTTAAGTATAAAAGAGCTGGAAACCGTCGTTTCAGGCGAAAAATAGTTTTCAAACATTATTTTAATGTTAGATTCAAAATTATTTAATAAAGAGAATATTATTTAAGTCTAAGAAACAATAAGTGATTTAACGGTAAAATCAAAAGTGTTTTCCATAAAATCTAGGCCAGGTCCAGCTCATTTTTGAAAAGCACTACCGTTTTTAAAAAAATTTTAAATTGAATTAATTGTATTTTATTGTAAACTAAAATACTTTATAAAATAAAATAATTTAATTTAAAAATAAACATTTCAATGTGCAAAAAGAAATGCATTTTATACAGAAACCCGGTCATTTCCGTTTGTTATTGGACCAGAACTGCTTTTTTTGTACTTCTCAAGTTGATTATACTTTATTTATAGTAAAACTAAAATAATATAGTTATTAGTCAGAGATGGGAGCGAAAGAAGACGTGAACCACCACCTGCACAACCGATCCTACCTCAACGAGGCGCTCCATTTCTTCATCTGCGCCGGAGGAATCCTCCTCTGCTACTTCTACTTCGGAGTGCAACAGGAACGAGTGTAAGTTTTTTTAAAAGATTTATTTAATTATATAATTTTTAAATTAAAATTTGATTTAAAATATTAAAATTCACTTTAAAAACACTTTTTTCAGTTAAAAACTTTTATTTTAAATATTTTTTAGACAAATTTTGTCCGTTTCATTAAAATTTTAATTAAAATTCACCTTCAAAACCCAATTTTCAGTGTGCAAGGCAAGTACGACAATGGGGAGAAGTTCGTCTTCACCCAGGCCCTGGTGCTCTTCATGTGTGCAGCCAACACCATCTTCGCCTGGATCCTCCGCCCGAAAAAGGACGTGGACACCGTCCCAACCAAGATGTACGGCATCTGTGCCGCCAGCTACCTCGGAGCCATGATCTGCAGCAACCAGGCACTACAGTACCTCCCCTACCCCACTCAGGTTAGGATTATGGCAACCTAAGGCCGCTTTCCGCTTTTTCTGGCGACCTCAGGCCACTTTCCGCCTTTTCCGGTGACCTCAGGCCGCTTTCAGATTTTCTGGCGACCTTAGGCCGCTTTTTGCTTTTTATGGCGATCTCAGGCAGTTTTTGCTTTTTATGGCTACCTGAGGCCGCTTTCCGCTTTTGTCCGGTGACCTCAGTCCGCTTTTTCTGGCGTCCTCAGGCCGCTTTCCGCTTTTTTGGTATCCACAGGCCACTTTCCGCTTTTTCTGGAGACCTAAGGCCGCTTTCCGCTTTTTCCGGTGACCTCAGGCCGCTTTCCGCTTTTGGCAACCTCAGGCCGCTTTCCGCTTTTTGGCAACCTCAGGCCGCTTCCGCTTTTTGGCAACCTCAAGCCGCTTCCGGTTTTTTTCCGGTGACCTCAGGCCACTTTCCGCTTTTTCTGGCTAGCTCAGGCCGCTTTCAGCTTTTTCTGGCGACCTCAGGCCGCTTTCAGCTTTTTCTGGCGACCTCAGGCCGCTTTCCGCTTTTTCTGGCGACCTCAGGCCGCTTTCCGCTTTTTCTGGCGACCTCAGGCCGCTTTCCGCTTTTTCTGCGACCTCAGGCCGCTTTCTGTCTAAACCTTATAATACTTTTTATAAATCTTATAATTCCAGGTCCTGGCCAAGTCGTGCAAGCCCATCCCTGTGATGTTGTTCGGAGTGTTCTTCGCGGGAAAGAAGTATTCGCTGAGGAAGTACATGTACGTGTTGATGATCGTCGCCGGAGTTATGATGTTCCTCTACAAGGACAAGAAGGCCCAGGAGAATGCACAGTACGGACTGGGAGAGATTCTGCTGGTGCGTTAAAATATCTACAATTTTAGGTAAAAAATTTGACCTTAAAGGGACCCTATGGGACCTTTTTTAACGTTATTTCATATTAAAGAGCTTGAAAAGTTATTCAAGAAAATATATAACAATTTGGGGTTTAAATGCGTCGTTTTGGAAAATCCGCATCTGAAATGCCATTTTTGGCCATTCCAGGCGGCACCTGTGGATAACCGGCATTTTTACGAACTACGTGCATGGTGTTTACGCGGCCGCCCAATCCATCGGTTTATCGATTTTTGGTCGTTACTTTTGAATTTTCAATGTTCCCGCCTGATCAGACGCAGAAAACTCTGGTTGTCTGGCATGGTAGCGCCGTGATTTTCACACACGTACGAGATCGGCGGCCGCGGCGAGGGTAGTCCCTCCGTAGACTCGAGCAGAAAGCGGCCTGAGGTTTCTTTAATAACGTCTTCGAACCAAGAATAATCTTCTCTTTTTCAGTTGGCCTCCCTGGCGATGGACGGAACAACCACGGCCATCCAGGACACCATAAACAAGAACTACAAACGCAGTGGACTGAGCATGATGTACTACATGAACCTTTTCTCCTCCATCTACCTTCTCTTCGGGTACTTTCTTTTAAAATTACATTAAAATTACTTTCAACACTTTAATTTTTCTTTTAAAAACCACATTAAAAACTTCAAAAACTGCCCAAAATAATTATTTTTCAGGCTGGTCCTGACTGGTGAGGTCTTCTCCTTCTTGGCTTTCGTCCAAAGACACCCCAAAGTCCTTCTGGATCTCTCCCTCTTGGCTGCTTCCAGCTGCGGTGGCCAGGTAAATTAACCTCGTTCTATCAAAAACAAAAGTTCAAGCGATCTTTGGTTGTCAAAAGCCGCTTTGATACCAAAAAAGCATGCCAGGCGGCCTCAGGCTGCCAAAAAACCGCTTTTAATTGAAAAAAGCGGGGCAAGCAGCCTAAGTTTTCCAAAAAGTGGCTTTAATTGAAAAACAGGTCAAGCGGCCTAAGGTTGCCCAAAAGCGGTCCTTGGTTGCCAAAATCGGCTTTTTGTTGCCAAAAGGCTGATCAAGCGGCTTATGGTTGCCAAAAAGCGGGTCAGGTGGCCTTTGGTTGCCAAAAGGCGGCTTTTTGTCATACAAAACAAAAACTGGGCAATTGGCCTTTGATTGCCAAAAAGCCGCTTTTATTTGAAAAACAGCGGGGCAAGCAGCCTAAGTTTTCCAAAAAGCGGCTTTAAACGTGAAAAAGCGGGTCAAGCGGCCTGAGGTTGTCAAAAAGCGGCTTTAATCGAGAAAAAGCTGGTCAAGCGGCCTAAGGTTGCCAAAAACGACTTTATTCGCGAAAAAAAACAGGTAAAGCTTCCTTTGGTTGCCAAAATCGGTTAAAATGATTTAAAAAATAAAACTCTTATTTTCAGTACTTCATCTTCAAAACGATCGCCGAATTCTCTCCCCTGACGTGTTCCGTGATCACAACCACTCGCAAGCTCTTCACCATCATCATCTCCGTCGTCTTCATGAACCACCCGCTCTCCGACCGCCAGTTCTACGGGACGGCCGTCGTCTTCGGAGGCCTTTTCATGGACGCCGTCGACAGCAAAATGTCGAGGGCGAAGAAGCCCGCCGTGCACTAGTCTGATTCCCATGGGCGCCCCGTCTTCTGTGATACTCTCTGAGCTTTTCTTCTGGAGCCATCTAATAATTTATTGTTTTATCCGAATTGACTGTTGATAGGCCATTATCTGTTGAGTCACCACCCGCTGGCTTTAAGTCTTTTCTTGTTTTACGGTTGCATATAAATATTATTACTCTTTTTTACACGTTACTTTACATTTTACATCATTTTTCTTGTGAACTTCTAGTTTTTAACTCTCTTCATTTTTTGGTGAAACTGCCGAAAATTTGAAGGACTGTCTCGAGCCAGCCGTTAGGGCGAAGGCGGTGAATTCACGTTGGGTCTCGTAGCGAAACCTCTAGCTGTGATATTGTTGTAAACTTCAATTTATTACCTCAGGCCGCTTTCCGCTTTTTTCTGGCAACCTCAGGCCGATTCCGCTTTTTTCTGGCGACTTAAGGTTGCTTTCTGCTTTTTAGGTGACCTCAGGCCGCTTTCCGCTTTTTTCGATGACCTCAGGCCGCTTTCTGCTTTTTAGATGACCTCAGACCGCTTTCCGCTTTTTTCGGTGACCTCAGGCCGCTTTCCGCTTTTTTCTGGCGACTTAAGGTTGCTTTCTGCTTTTCTGGTGACCTCAGGCCGCTTTCCGCTTCTCTGGCGACCTCAGGCCGCATTCCGCTTTTTTTCTGCCGACCTCAGGCCGCTTTCCGCTTTTTTCTGCCGACCTCAGGCCGCATTCCGCTTTTTATGGCGATCTCAGGCCGCTTTCGGCTTTTTGGCGACCTAATACCGCTTTCTGCTTTTTATTTGTTTCTTGCGCGGGAATTTCGAAAATGAATGAAAAATGTGGATGTGTGCTAGTAAAAGTAGTACGAGCATTGCAAATGTCCCACTATTTCGCTGTTGTAATGGGAAACTAGGCAATGATTTCCACCTCGAAGTGTCCTCTGAGCGGTGGATTTCACCAATTCCAACCTTCTTTCCTACGTCATTTCCGTGACCTCCATTATTGGCATTCTAATTCCGAGTGGAAATGGAAAAACGACCGAATCCAACCATTTGGTCGAAGGAAATGACATTTCCAGTGGGAGAAAGAAAAGGGAGGGTTGGAATAGGTTGAGGAATGGATTGGGCATGTTTTGTTATCAGAAAGAAGGGTAGAAAGCGGCCTGAGGTTGCCGAAAAAGCAGAAAGCGGCCGAATATGATCCCCTCTTTTAGTTAAAATGGGCAAAATGCACACAAATATGCCTTGTTTTGTGAAGATTTAGAGCAGTTGAATTCTACTTCTTTACGTTTCTAAGGTTTCGTTGCGGGACATAACAGAGTCCCGCAACGAAAAACGAAAACTTGTTTTGAGTGCTAATTTTAAGGGATGTGTAATTTGCATTTACCAAGGTTAAATTGATTATTTTGCTCACACATAGGTGTACACACTTTTCAAAACAAACGCGACTGCGAAAAACGGCGGAGTACTCCGTCCAGTGGGGGCGGGCGGGAGACATCATTTTTTCAAATTCCCGCGTGGCGGCTGCCGCGCCGCACGGCCTCCGCGGCGCGGTCGCTCCACAAATTCAAGAAATGAAAAATAGCTTCTACGGACGTCTTTTACAATATTTTCCACTATTTCTTTTTCAATATCGATTGAAAAAAATCCAAAAATTTAATATTATATACCGACAAGGTCAAATGATCCCAATTTACGGTTTTAAGCCCAACAACTTTAAAGGGCTATTTATAGCTATTTTTTCTTTAATTATTTATGTATTTTATGTGAAATAATTAAATTATACTGTGCTGGGCTGTTTTAAATACCCAGAGAGCCTATTTTCCGAGAAATTTTGAGTTTTCCCCGGGTAGACTGTTCAAGCCTGATTTTCCCGCATTTTTTGTGATTTCAGTTATAAATCTCATTTTTTGAGTAAAATAGTGTCAAAACGGTAAGAAAGCCTTGAAATTACATCAGAAACCACAAAATTTGAGAAAAAAAGCTTATTTTTCGCTTTCCCAGTGAAATTGTTTGCTTTGGCAGTGTTCCAATCGATTCATCCCTGGGAAATAAAGCACAACGACGGATTTTTGAATTTATGACGTGTTTTTATTTAAATTTATTATATATAATCAATATTTTTATGTTAAGAGAGTGAAATAAGTTCACAACCACGTCTTAACCTGTCAAATTGCGTCCTGACTTGTCAAGGTCCTTTAATTGTTATTTTTTGTTATTTTCATTGTTTTCTCGTTCTATATGCTAATTTCTATCGTTTTCTAACTCCTATATTCAGATGAGCGGGAATGAGAACCGCCGCAGTAGGATTGATCCGGTACAAGTCGAAATTATCGCCAGATCTTTCAGCAAAGCGCGAGCGGAACGGGATAAAAGGTATGTTTTCTTCTTTTTTAAGTGCTAAATTCACATTTTTCTTATTTTAATTGCTAAATTCTAATTCAGGGAGGCGATCCTCTTGGCCAAGTACAAAAATGACTTTCCCGGGTTGGACGACGAGGAGCTGGCCTCCAAAATGTCAGCGCAACTGCACGAGGTCAATTCGACGATCGAGCAGAGGGAGAACAGGTTTTTCCTTAAATTTATTGAATACAAAATTAAATTTCAGTATGATGGGGACTATTTTGGAGATGATTGTGACGAATTACAATGAGCAGAATACGGGCGCTGCAACACCACAGCCGGAGCCTCCGAAGGACGAGGAAATGCCTCTTCAGCCCATTCAGATCAACGTGGAGGAGACTGATCCAGTGAGTTTTCTATTAGAAATAGTTTAAATACATTAAAACGAGCTTAAATACATTAAAAATTTAAATACATTAAAAAGTATATTAAATTCAAATTCCAGGCTCCCTCGAATATTCGAACGAAAACTAACTTAAACTAGCTTTCCATAAAAATTACAGCGGCGAATAAAAAGTTTAAAAAAAGTTTTTTATAAATAAAATATTTCACAAAAATATGTACCGCTTTAATTCTATGGTCCGCTATCATTTTAAAACAAAAAAATAAATTTAAATTAAAAATTATTTTTTATTTTAAACTTTTGGTATTTTATAACAACACAGAGGTATATATTCCCATTATATAAAATGGGTAAAATACAAAAGTGACTAAAATTATAAAATCGACTAAAATATTTTTTTTAATAATTAAAGAAAATATTATAAATCGCTCTAATTTTTATGGTACGCTTTCACTTTGAGAGCACTCAGTCTCAATTAAAATTAAAACCTCAGATTTGCCTATAGCACTCGAAAATATTTTTAGTGTTATTTTAAGCTAAATAGTATCTCTAACAGCGATTCCGAACCGTACTTGCCATACGTTGACTAATCCAGGATAGTGGCAAAAATAGTGTAAATTATATTAAAAATAGCTTAAATACATTAAAAATTATATTTATATCAATTTCCAGGGTCCCTCGAATGCTCCTGAACAACCGCCACTGCAGCCTTTGCTGTTGACCGAGGGTAACGTCGAAAAGGCCGCCAAACAGGTACCCATTTCCTGAAATATTGGAGTAATGTTGACAACAATTTTTAGGAAGCCCAGGTGCTGTCGCGGATCGCTGAGCTGAGGAGACAGGGACTTTGGACGATCTCCCGTCTGCCGTTGTGTGTGGAACCGCCGAGGAATAAGACCCATTGGGATTACCTGCTGGAGGAAGTCAAGTGGATGGCCAGCGATTTCCGACAGGAGAGGATTTTCAAGAGGAATATGGCGAAGAAGGTGGGGTTGACTGCCTTCTATGCTAATTGTGCTTCAGCTGAGTGTCTCCATCATGAAGCAGAAGAGGGACAAGGAGTTGGAGGTCGAAAGGGCCCAGCAACGAGTTCTCCGAGTGAGTATTTAAATTATTTATTTTATTTAAATTAAAAAATGCATTTGAATTAACTTTAGATATAATTTATTTAAGTTAAATTAATTTTTTTGTCATTAAATTAAGTGTATCTAAAATTTATTTTTTAAAATTTAAATGTTAAAATACTATTTTAATTTAATTTTCTTTAAATGGTACATTAAATTTAAAATGTAGTCTAAAATGTATTTTAATTTAATTACAAGAGTTTTCTTTCAGTTAAATTATAATTATTTTAAATTTAAAATGAACCCTAAAATTTGTTTTAAATTTAAATTAAAAATAGAAAGTGAAATGTTTAAAAAAAATTAAATTTAAATAAAATATACAGTTTTATTAAATTCAATTTTAAAATTGTTTTGTACATTAAATTTTAAATTTAATCTTGCTTGAATTTATTTGAAATTTAAATTTGATTCAAATAAAATACCACAGTTTATTTAAAGTAATTTTAAAAAAAACTGTATATTAAATTTAAAATGTAAGCCAAAATAAATTTGAATTAAAAAATAATATAAAATATGTATTTAGAGCATTTATTTAAATTACATTTAAAATTTATGTAAAATCTTTTTTTTTCAGGACGGAAAGCGTATATGTGCGTCAATCGCCAAACTGGTTCGCGATTTCTGGCAAGGCGTGGACAAGGTGGTCGACTACAGAGCGCAGGTTTGGTTCATCTCCTCTGTATTCTAATTAAAAGAATAGGAAATCCTGGAGAGCAAGAAGCGACAGGCCCTGGACCAGCACCTGGCCTTCATGGTTGGACAAGCGGACATGCTGAGTAGCATGGTGCAGGAGGGACTCACTCAGGACAAGTCTTCCAAAACGCCGTCGGTCTCTTCAAAACAGGACCGTAAGTGGATTCTTTCTTCTTCTTCTTCTTTGAAGCCTATAATAATGTATACGGTATTTTCAGAAGACGACCGAGAGTTCGTGGCGGATGAAGTGGAGTCGGACGACGAATCGACCATCGACAAGGACGAGGAGGCTTTGGAGGGAGATGACCACAGCGCCGAACTGGCTGATCTCGCCAACCAGGCCGACGAGAACATGGACGACCTACTTGCTTCGGTAGGTTTTAAAAATTTTTTTAAATAGAAAAGTAAAAATATCGCTCGAAGAAAGAGGGACAACTTGTCCGCGCGGTGTTGACCGGACGAATTGTCCCTAAAAATGAATTCAATTAACTCTTCAAAAAAATTAAAATTCGTGATTTTTTTGTTTAACCCTGTGTTTTCAACAAATACACTTTAATGTGTATAAGCAAATTAGAAAATAGGTAACACATTAATTTTGGCTCTTTTTGCTTGAAATTTATGAATCATCATTCTATTTTAAGAGTGAATATTAATATTTTTAAGGAAATTCTTGATTTTAAATTTTAAAATAAAATCCTAAAATCCTAACAACAACTGATTTATGAAGAAAGGATAATTAAAATTTAGCAATAATACAAAAATAACCGACTTAGGAATAATTTTTTTTAAATATATGTAACTTTCAAATTTTATTGCTTGATTTAGAATATTGCGATTATTCTCAGCTAACTGCCACAAAACGATCTATTTTTGAAAAAATAATTTTTCCATTTTTTTTCCCTTTTCAGTTGCCTCCCGAATACCTGGCTTCGATGGGAATCAGTGTCCCTGGCCCTTCTTCTTCCCGAAAGGAGGAGAAACCGGCCGTGGAGCCTTCCGAGAAGAGCTTCGAACCAGACGATTCTCGCTGTTCCTCTGCCCAGGACAATTCCATCGATGTAAGTTTTACTTTATTCTAATTTTTCGGTTTAAAATAGTTTTAAGCCAATTTTCCGAATATTTATAAGTATAAGTCAATAAATTTTACATTTTAGGAGACTCCCGCTGCGAAGAAGAGAAAACTCGACGAAGTGGACGAAACGACGGCTGAAATGGAGAAGAAGATAGCGGTTTGTGACGCCGAATGCTAATTTCAATTTGTTGAATTATAGGACGGAGAGGGAAATGGAGATGGTCGTGGCGCGTTGGAGCACGTGGATTACGCCAAGTTGAACAGCAGCAACAAGGACGAGAGGGAACAGGAGCTGGCCAACATTGCCGAAGAGGCCCTGAAGTTCCAGCCGAAGGGATTCACTCTGGAGACCACTCAGGTAGCCAAAAAAAGATTTGGCGGCCTTTGGTTGCCAAAGCGGCTTTAATTGCCACAAATCAGTTGAAGCGGCCTTTGTTTGCCAAAAGCGGCTTTAATTGCTTAAAAAGGTAGGTAAGCGGCCTTTGGTTGCCCTGAGCGGTTTTTAATTGCAAAAAAGAAGGCTAGGCATCATTTGGTGCCAAAATGCGGCCTATGGTTGTTAAAAGCGGCTTTTAAGTGGCAAAATTAGATCATGGGTCAGGCGGCCTATTGGCCAAAAACGGGTTTTCCACAAAAAAAACAGGTCAAGCGGCCTTTGGTTGCCAAAAAGCGTCCTAGTAATAAATAAACCAACTCCCTCTTTTCAGGTTAAAACTCCGGTTCCCTTCCTCATCCGAGGAACGCTGCGAGAGTACCAGATGGTCGGATTGGACTGGCTTGTCACGCTCTACGAAAAGAACCTCAACGGAATCCTCGCCGACGAAATGGGTATTTTTTTTTTTGTTGTTTTCAATCGATTTTCTCTTTTTTTCTTGTTTTTACTCGATTTTCTATTTTTCTTCTTCATTTTCCATAAATTAATGGATATTTTTAAAGGACTGGGAAAGACGATCCAGACGATCTCCCTGCTGGCGCATTTGGCGTGTACCGAGTCCATCTGGGGCCCTCATCTGATCGTCGTGCCCACCTCCGTCATTCTCAACTGGGAGATGGAGATCAAGAAGTGGTGCCCGGCCCTCAAGATTTTGACCTACTTCGGCAGCGTCAAGGAGAGACAGGAGAAGAGAAAGGTTGGTTTAAAAAATAATTGGAATTTTGCAAGCGTATGGGACCTTTCTTAACTTTATCTCAAATTAAAGAGCTTGAAAAGTTATTCAAGAAAATATATAACATTTTGGGGTTTAAATGCGTCGTTTTGAAAAAATCTGCAGTCAAAATGCCATTTTTGGCCATTCCTGGCAGGCTCCTGTGGATAACCGGCATTTTAACGAACTACGTGCACGGTGTTTACGTGCCTATCCAATCAATCGGTTTATCGATTTTTCGGTCGTCACTTTTGAATTTTCAATGTTCCTGCCTGAAAAGACGCAGAAAACTCTGGTTGTCTGACATGGTAACGCCGAGAATTTCACACCCGTACGAGATCGGCGGTGGGGGCAAGGGTAGTCCCGCCGGATACAGTAATGAGCGCTATATGCAAATACAAGTCGAAAAGAAGTCCATGACGGTTCCTTTAAGAAAATTTAAATTTTGCAAGCTGAAAATCGAATTTTAGGGTTGGTCCAAGCCGAACGCCTTCCACGTCTGCATCACCTCCTACAAGACGATTACGACGGACATCCGTTCCTTCAAAATGAAGGCCTGGCAGTATATGATTCTCGACGAGGCCCAGAACATCAAGAATTGGAGGAGTCAGCGATGGCAGGCGTTGCTCAACATCCGCGCCAGGAGGCGACTCCTGCTCACCGGTTAGTTGGAATAAATTGCGCAGAAAGCGGCCTGAGGTTGCCAGAAAAAGCAGTCACCGGAAAAAGCGGAAGGCGGCCTGAGGTTAACGGAAAAGGCAGAAAGCAGCCTGATGTCAGCATAAAAAAAGCCAAAAGCGGCCCGAGGTCACTGGAAAAAGCGGAAGGCGACCTGAGGTCGCCAGAAAAAGCGGAAAGCGGCCTGAGGTTGGCAGAAAGCGGCATGAGGTCGCCAGAAAAAAAGCGGAAAGCGGCCTGAGGTTGCCAGAAAAAGCGGAAGCGGTCTGAGGTCGCCAGAAAAAGCGGATAGCGGCCTGAGCTCGCCAGAAAAAAGCGGAAGGCGTCCTGAGGTCACCGGAAAAAAGCGGAAGGCGGCCTGAGGTCACCAAAATTCACCTAAGGCGGCCTGAGATTACGATATTTTTCAGGAACGCCGCTGCAAAACTCTCTGATGGAGCTGTGGTCCCTGATGCACTTCCTCATGCCGGCCATCTTCGCGAGCCACGACGACTTTAAGGACTGGTTCAGCAATCCCCTGACTGGAATGATGGAGGGCAGCGTGGAATTCAACGCTCCTCTCGTACAACGCCTCCACAAGGTAGTTTTTATTCTTTTTTTTAAATTTTTAATGATATTTACTTTTAAAGCTTCCAAAATATCCTTAATGCCACTTTTGGACACCCAACCCGGTCTTATTTGAATTTAATACCACCTAATTTACATATAGCACCGCTAAAACTACTTTTAGTATCATTTTATGCCCCAATTTCACCTAATTTGCTTTACCTTATTTGCATATAGCACCCCAAAAAGCCTAATAGCACTTCCGACGGTGGTTTTGCTTGAAAACTTTTAAAATATCGTCAATAATTTTGATATTTTTAAATAATATCGTTAATGGCTTTAAAAATATCCTTATTAATACCTTAACATTCAGATCCTGCGTCCGTTCATTCTGCGTCGTCTGAAGAGCGAGGTGGAGAAGCAGCTGCCGGAGAAGACGGAGCACATGATCAGTTGCCAGCTCTCCAAGAGACAGCGCTACCTCTACGACGACTTTATGAGTCGCAGGAGGTAATTTTCCCTCTTCCCATTGCATTATTCTAATCTCCTTTTTAGCACAAAAGAAAACCTCAAGTCCGGAAACATGTTCTCCGTGCTCAACATCGTCATGCAGTTGAGAAAGGTTCGTTTTGCCTCTCCCTTTATGCTAATTTTCGCGTCTTTTCATGCTAATTTTCGTTGTTTTAGTGTTGCAATCACCCGAATCTCTTCGAACCGAGGCCGGTCATGTCTCCCTTCGTCGTTCCTTCGATCAAAAAGACCTTCCCCGCGATGGTATTCGATCTTTGTGGAGAGGACGCCAGGAATGAGGACGTAAAGGAGATACCCGACTGTCTCAATCTCAGCAATAGGTTCACCGGATGGATCGCTCCTGTGAGTTTTCTGGAAAGCAGAAGCGGCCTAAGGCTACCAGAAAAAAAGCGAAAAGCGGAAGTTTTCCCTCTAAATTACTTCTGTTTACTTGTCAGACATTCAGAATTCGCCAATTTCTTTTTATCTCGCTGTTTTCGACTAAAATTACTCTAATTTGACTAATATTGAACAATAGCTAAAACATGAATTTTTGCATGTTTTGCTTGAAATTAATGAGTCATCATTTTAATTTGAATATAATACATTTAAAGAAATTCCAGGTTAAAAATTATTTGAAAATAATATCGTAAATTCTGAATTTCAAGACAAGTAATTTATAAGAAGAAATCAGCAGTTTAATTTAACAATAATAATAAAAAAGAATTAACTCTATAAAATCAACATTAAACTTCGTATCGTTGCAACATTCTACTTAGCAGAAAAACCGAATTAAATTTTCCGTTTTTTGGGCTTAAAATGACCCTAAAAGAACTTTTTTGGGGTGATGTATGCAAATGAGTGTTTCGAGCAGTGTTATGAAGCTCTGAATTCACCTTGACTATTTCCAGGAAGACCGCAAGAAACCGACCATTGAGGAGCTTCGCGTGTGGGACTCTTCTGACGCCCCTCCTTCTGTCCCCGGATTCCGATTCTCTCGTCCCGCTGCTCCCAGAAGCGATGTGAGTTCATTATTCTAATTCAATCTTCCCCGATGAAACTTACCGTAGCTACCAGCTGTTTGTCAATAAGCATGCTATATTCCCAATTTCCAGGCCTGTTATCCATGCTTTATTCCTAATTTCCAGGCCTGTTCCTCCGTTGCCTCCCCGTCCACCTCCATCATCGACGGTTTGACGGCGGCCGAGGTGCGTCGTGCGGGATTCAGCCAGAATGAGACCTTCCTGGTTGTTCCCGAGACAGAGGCCGGCGTGGCCAACGGGGCTGACGGAATGACGGCTCCTCTGAAGGTCCGCGTGGATGGAGAACGAGTGGTGGTCGATAATGGAGACACCAC
This sequence comes from Oscheius sp. G VE-2021, assembly GCA_022343465.1. NCBI lineage: Eukaryota > Metazoa > Nematoda > Chromadorea > Rhabditida > Rhabditidae > Oscheius > Oscheius sp. G VE-2021. The sequence goes on from JAJQXH010000052.1 coordinate 80,096, forward strand.
AATTCACAACGACTCCAGGATCTGCCAGGTTGGAATTCTCTCTCTCTCTCTCTCTTCCTCTCTCTCTCTCTCTCTCTCACACACACACACACACACACATAAATTACGAACCAAACGACCAAGGTTCGATCCCATTCGGTGCACTCATTTTTTGTCTAACTCTAATTGACTAATATGATAACTAGAAACATATTTAAGAATTTTAAATAATGTTAAATTAATTGCACCATTTTTAAGGTTTTCATAGAATTTACAAAATGGCTATTTAAAAATTAAAATTATAAATTTTATTTTAAGGCTTTTATTTATATTAAATTAGTATTCATTTAAAAAAAATATTGTTACAAATCCCATTTCTGACAGGTTGGATAAAATTTATATATTTTTTAAAGTTTTTTTTTAAAATTTCTTCAGCCCTATCAAAACACCCTTTTAAAAATTTTAAAACTTATGGAATTAATTTAAACAGTTTATAATTGATAATTAAAAATTAAAAACTTTCTGTAAATTCTGTTTTTTTTCCATTTCCCTCCATTTTCTAATCCCAATATTCAGGTGGTTACAATCAACGGATCGAAGGTGCTGAGGGACGTCGGAAGAAACGGCGACGTTGCCCGCTTTGTGGCCTCCACCTCCCAGATGGAGCCCGCCCTGCCGGAACCTTCGGCCGCCCGTCTCCCTGGACAGGGTGCCGCTGTGACGATGCCCGTGCGAGCCGCTCCCCCTCGAGTGCTGCCGAAACCGCCGCAGGTCAAGAAACCCCTCGTCGCTCACGTGAGTTTCAATCTTTTCTTAGCCGGCGGCCTATGGATGCCAAAAGCGACTTTTAATTGCCAAAAAACAGTTCAAGCGGATTTTGTTCACAAAAACTTCGAACCTAACTTCGAAAAAAGACGTCAAATTCTAACTAAAACCCTTTTTTTCAGCCGGCCTTCCGTGCCTCCACCCGCATCGGCCCCTCCCAGTCGCTGGGCGTTCTGACGGAAGTCAAGGGCTTCAACCACAAGATGGCCAACGGCGGAGCCCGCGAGTGCATTGCCAACTTCGACTACCAGTTCAGGTACCCTTTTTATTCATTTTTATTTTTAAATTAATTTTTTAAAAATTTACATTTCTTTTAGTCCCCCTCTGAAGAAGAAAAAGGTAGCGGAATCGCCGCTGGTCAGCGGAAAGTACAAGGAGTATGTTCCGGTAAGATTCTAATTATTTATTTTTTTTAAAGATCTCATTTTAGAAAGAAATCTGCGAAAAGATGGCGGAACACCGTCTGCGCTGTCTGGAAATGGTCCGAGATCGATTCGGCTCCCAGCCGAGGCCTTTCTTCGCCCGAGAACTCATCCACGTCATCAGCGAGAAAACTTGGGTAGGTCACAGAGATTTGACCTGTTTTATGGCCATTTTCAGGAGAAAGAAGAGGAGGATGAGAGCTTCAATTGCGAGGTTCCGGAAGTACAGGCCATCTTGAGCAGCAGACGATCGATGCTCCTGGATAAGTAAGTTTTTTCTTGTTTTTTTTCTCTCTCAAAAGATCCAAGCCAGTCGACTGTCAGGAAAAGTCAAAATCCGCCAATTTTGAGCAGTTTCCTCCATCATTAAAAAAATAATTTTTAATTATTGTTTTATTAGCTGTTTATAAGAAATTTAGCGGTCCACAAAAATAAAGTATATACGGTTCATAAAAGATTTAAAATAAAACATATTTTTCACATTTTTTGGGAATATTTACCTTTAAAACTTGTTATCAATAAATGCATTTAAAACATTTTATGTGTGCTATATGCAAATTAGAGATGCTATTTTTAATGCGCTATAAACTTTTTTTAAACAATTTTTTAAATATATTTTTATCTTTATGTTTTTATAAACTATTTTTTGGCATGTTTACAGTTCCACAAAAAGGGCAATTTTCGAAGAAAAAGTCTTCAACAAAATGCTCTTTTGAACTTGGCCCATCCATGGCACTTCTGAAAGCTTAAAATTACCTTCAAAAAAATTAAATTCTACCCTTTATTTCCAGGTTCCCGTTGTACGTTGAGCCTGCGCAGGCGTCTTCTCCCCTCGTCACTGCTTCATCTGGAGGCCGTTCCTGCATTGCCAAACAGAGCGACGACCAGCTGTCTCTCATCTCCAGGTAAGGAAAAGGCCAACTCGCTCGTCCGCTGTTTACGCATTTTGTACAGCATCATGCCGCTTTTTACAGCCTCAGGCCGCTCAATACCGCTTTTTACAGCCTAAATTCTAATTTAACCTAATTATTCCCCAATTTCAGGCATGTACTCGAAACTTCTGACCCGTCAACTCACAAAAAGCTCCTCTCTTCCCGTCTGCAATTCCCCGAACTCAGACTGATCGAATACGATTGTGGTTGGTTTCTCTCTCAATATTCTTAGAATCCTAATTTTATCTCTCAATATTCCTATTAAAAAAACCTTATTTTCAGGAAAGTTGCAAACGTTGGCCAATTTGTTACGCGATCTCTACTTGTACAAGCACCGTTGCCTTATCTTCACTCAGATGTCTCGAATGTTGGATATTTTGCAAGCTTTCCTTTCCTATCACGGATATCAGTATTTCCGCCTCGACGGAACCACCGGAATCGAACAACGACAGGTATTTTATTGATTTTTTGGTTTCTAAATCCGAATTTTAGGCGATGATGGAGCGCTTCAACGCGGATCCTCGCATCTTCTGCTTCATCCTCTCCACGCGTTCCGGAGGAGTTGGAGTGAATTTGACTGGTGCGGACACCGTCATCTTCTACGATTCCGACTGGAACCCCACCATGGACGCACAGGCTCAAGACAGATGCCACAGGGTTTGTTTTTTAAACATTTCGACAGAAAATGATTTACAAAGCGGCCTGTGATGCTTATTTCGAAAAACTGAGGTTCCAAGGACTAACATGTTTAGTTAAAAATTTTATTTTATTTTTCTATTCTAGAAATTCGAAGTCGTTTGGCTGGTAATTTATGGGACTAATTTGGGTTGACGAATAGATTGAAATGTGCACCCTTGCCTTTCAGCTTAGCTTTTGGTCTCACCACGAATTTACTGAAATTCATTAGGAAATATTTTTAAAAAAAACTATTAATCAATCTAATTTATTGTTGAATTTTGTTAATAAAGTAAAAATAATTTATTTACCCTGGTCAGCTGAACCCGCTTTTTCTGGTTTCGAGAAAAAGCAGAAAGCGGCCTGAGGTTGCCAGAAAAAGCGGAAAGCGCAGAAAACTTCTAATTTCTCCATTTCCAGATCGGTCAAACGAGGAATGTGTCGATCTACCGTCTCATCTCGCACCGCACAATCGAGGAGAACATCCTCCGAAAGGCAATGCAGAAACGTCGTCTGGGAGAGATGGCCATCGACGACGCCGGTTTCACGCCCGACTTCTTCAAACAAAAGGACAATATAAGGTAATTTTTGGTCCTTTCAGTTTTTTTCTTGAAATACGGTAATTTTTGCTGATTTTAGCGTAATGTTTCTTGAAATTCGGTTATAAAATGAGATTTTCAGAGATCTGTTCGACGGAGAAGTCACCGTGGAGGAGATCAACGACGAGGTCGATGCTCCTAAGGACCAGAAGGAGTTGGAGAAGGTGAGAAAATGGCTAAAATTGGGCAAAATTGCACTATTTTGCTTAAAATGACACTAAAATCACTTTTGAGGGCGCTGTATGCAAATGTGACTTGATAATTGAAATGTTTCAGGTGATGGCTTCGTTGGAAGATGAGCAGGACGTGGCTGCCTCTAAAATGGCGACCGCCGAGGCTGGTGCCGACCGCGCCGAATTCGACGAGGCTAAGAACAACGTGGCCTCTGCCCTGATGACGGGAGGTGACGAATCTCAGGACGAGAAGTACCTGGAACTCATTAATCAGGTGGGGATTACGGTAGTTTATCATCGTTTTACTTGGGAATTTCAGCTGAAGCCGATTGAGCGATACGCGGTGATGTTCCTGGAGGCCGAGTACAAGCCAGAGTTCGAGGACGAGATCAAGGAGGCCGAGGTTTGTTTTGTTGTCAGGGGGTTCAGGCGGCCTTTGGTTGCCAAAGCGGCTTTTCCTTCTTAAAAAGCAGGCTAGGTGGCCTTTAATTGCCTTTTTAAAATAGGTAAAACAGCGTTTTTTTATTTCTTGAAAATTGTCTATAATTTTACTTAATTTATTAAATTTGAATTGTAAGACTAAAATTGTAAGACCGCATCTATTTTCAAGGCGTAAAATTGTGTCTAAAAAATCTCAGGAAGTTTTTTTTTTAATTTTTATAATAAAAATGCTTTAAATGTAGTTAAAATTAAACATTTAACAAAAAAACCATTTTTTTAATATTGAAATTTCCAAACATTTTTTTCTGATTTAAATTTTTTAAAATTAAATGTTTAATGCTTTAAGTTAAGTAGTTTAAATAAAAGATTAAAATTAAAATTACAACATCAATTTTTAAAAATTAAAATTTCAGTCGTTGAAGCGGTTTTTTAAACAATTTTTTCTTCTGATTTATAAACAATTTTTAATTTAAAAATAAACAATTTTTTTTAAAAAATGACAAAAATTAACAAAAGCGGGTCAAGCGACCTACGGTTGCCAAAGGCGGCTTTTAATTGCAAGGAAGCAGATCAAGCGGCCGTTGGTTTCCAAAAAGTGGTTTTTATCTGCGAAAAAGTAGGTCGAATTTTTAAAATCTAATTCCTTTTGGAGGTGCTATATGCAAATTTGGGATTTTCAGGCCCTGATCGAGCAGAAGAAGGAGGACTGGGTGCGTGCCCACGACAAGGCGATGGAAGAGGACGGGGATGCCTCCCTGAACGACGACGACTTCTACGCCTGCGGTAGCATCCTGGACGAGGTACGGTCGCGCCGTCGAGGCCGTCCCGCCGCGGCGAAGACCGACCCCCGCCCGAAACCGCCCCGTGCCCTCCCGATAAGACAGTCCACCCGTACCCTCCACGCCCCCAAAAAGTCCTCCTCCCCGTTGAAAACCGCTTCCGGTCGTCTGATTTCCTCCCCCTCCTCTAGTAGTATCTATCAGCCCTCTAGGTCCGCCGCCCAGATCGCCGCCCGTTCCGCCGTCAGACGATCCGTCATGCGTCAGCAGTCTTCTTCCATCTCCAGTTCGCCAAGTTCTCCGACGAAAAGGGGCCGAGGAAGGCCAAGGAAGGTGGTGGATCCACCACCGCCGCCTCCTCCGCCCAAAAAGGAGTCTTCTGTCAAGAAAGAGGCTAAAGAACCGAAGGAAGCCCCCAAGAAGGAGCCAAAAGAGGCCCCGAAGGAGTCTCCGAAGCCAACAGAAGTCAAACTCCCTGCTCCAAGGACCCCAACGGCCCCGTCTCCAAAGCTTCAGATCCCGAAGACCCAGTCTGTGCCTAATAAGCCCATCCGGGTCATCAACAAAGCGGGCCAGCCCATGTTCCCCTACCGCCAGAATCCGCAACTTTTCCCTCCACCGCCCGGTTCCTCCGGAACTTCGCCCAGGGTGGCCAAGGTCCTTCTGGCTCCACCTCGCCAATCCCTGCCCATTTCTGCCGCTTCTCGTCAATTGCCTGTTTCCACCTCTCCCCTGCCTCAGAATCGCTCCCTCTACCCGGTGAGGGTCATCGGAGGACCACGGCCACAGCAGCCTCCGCAGAGACCACATCAGCCACCACAGCCTAGGCACGTTGTGCTCAATCGGGCTCATCCTTCGACGGTCTTCGTGAGGCCTGGGCCAGACGGCCGCCCGGTTCTTGTGAAGAGGGTGGTCTCAGCCCAGCCACAGCAGCCACCACAGCAACCGCCTTCTCAGCCACTGCCAGTGAGGATAGTCGTCCAGCCACGCGGAGCTTCCCAGCGTCCCGGAGGCCTCGGCGAGTACGAGCGTCCTCGCTGCTCCTACAGAAGATCGGATCGAGACAGCGGGTCGGCGGACGAGGGCCCCAACCCCTAGATCTCTAGGCCCTTTTTAAAATCTCTAATTAGGTCCTTTTAGTCTCTAATTAGGCTATTTCCCTTAATATTACAGGCTCACGGGTCCCAGTCGCCGGTGCTTTACGTCCCCTCCCATTCATTCCCTTGGGGGGATCCTCCTATTTTTGTTGTTTTGCCTCTCTCTCCTTTAATTGTTATACATAAAGTGTTACGGATTGTGTTGTCGGTCGACTCCTGATCCGTGCGCCAGATGCGGTCGGCGCGGCCCCTCCTCACTAGACAGACACTTTTGGGTTACTCTTTTGGGAAGAAGGCACGGGTTGGGCGTCGGTCGACCGCATCCGGGCACTGCAGCAGCTGCGCCCCGGGGATATCTTTAGATCTAGGATCTATATTCTAAAAGACCTTAAAATGTTGATCTATGATCTACTTTTTGGACCTCCTAATCAAAATTTTTGACCTATAAAAGACTCAATATCCCTAAAAGTTCATATTTCTTTTGATCTGTGGTCTCCTTTTGGATCTCCTAATCAAAATTCAAAATTTTTTACCTAAACAAATCTCGAAAAGACCTCAAAATTTTTGACCTACGATCTAATTTTCAACATTTTTGATATCTAGAAGCCTAAATTCCTTCATTTGATCTATGATCTCCTTTTTGACCTCCTCATCTAATTTTCAACATTTTTTTTTAAACCTATGATCAACTTTTTGACCTATGATCAAAATTTGTTGACCTCTAGAGGTATCGAATTTCTGGAATCCTTCCTTTTGATCTATTTTCAACTTCCAAATCCAAAAAAGATCTATAATCAATTTTTTGACCTTGTAATCAAATTTTTGACCTCTAAAAGACTTTAAAAAATTGATCTACGATCATTTTTTTACCTCCGAATCAAATTTTCCCTCCTAATCAAATTTTCAACCTCAAAAAATTGATCTTCGAAAAGATTCAAAAATTTTGATCTATGTTCTTATTTTTACCTCCTTTTCAAAATTTTGACCTACGATCATATTTTCAACATTTTTGACATCTAGAAGCCTAAAATTCATTTGATCTATAATCTCATTTTTTTTACCACCAAATCTAAAAGATCTCTAAAATCCTCAAATCCCTGAGGCGCAGCTGCCACGTCTCTAGGGTTCCATTAGTTGTCCTTCTCGGTCAGGTCCGCCGTGGTTGGGATGGGAGTCTCAAAAGTCAAAAGCAGGGTTCGCTGAAGGATAAGTCATTTTCAGATGCTCGGCATAGCTCCCGGAGAATTCATCGACCAGTTAATGCCAGTAAGTAGCCTGAACCTTAGATTTTTTTCTTATTTGGTAGAATTGAGTGAAAACTCAGGCGCTGTAAAAATAGAGCAGTTTGCGCAATTTAAAGGTCAATCCTGTTGGTTTCCCGAAACGAATTGGAAAATGCACCATTTTGGAGCTACGGTGCTCCAGTTGCCCCTTTTATACCATGCGGAAGGGTCCGTTCAACAAAATGCAGAGGGTTAGATTGAAGTAGTTAGAGACGCAGAGAATTACATGGCAGTTTGCCAGTTGACAGGGTGCAGAGTCAGACAGTTAGAGACCGAGTGGACAGATTGTGACAGTCAGATACGCATAGGGAAAAGTTAGACAGTAAGAGATAGATAGACGCAGAGAATGGAGTGAGACAGTTAGAGATGCAGAGGGTGTAGTCAGGCAGTTAGAGGCGCAGATGGTAAAAGTCAGCAGTTAGAGACGCAGAGGACGGCGACGGGTAGAGGCGCAGAATCAGACAGTTAGAGACTCAGAAGATAGGGTAAATACGCACATAATGTAGTGAGATAGTTAGAGACGCGGAGTCAGGCAGTTAGAGAAGTAGAATCACCGTCGTCACCTATGGTAAATCAGATAGTTAGAGACGCAGAGAATGGTGTTAGACAGTTAGAGATGCAGATCATTGGGATTCAGTTAGAGACGCATAAGCAGAGAAGTAGGAGACAGAGTGAGACAGCTAGAGAGCCAGACGACGAAGAGGAAGGCAGTTATAGATGCAGAGTTAGACGGTTAGAAACGCCTAGGGTAAATTTTGGTGGTTCGAGACGCAGATAATTGAATGACAGTAAGTCAGAAACTGGGTGCAGCGTCAGGCAGTTAGAGACGCATAGGGCAGCGGTAGACAGTTAGAGACTCAGATAATGGAGTGAGACAGTTAGAGATGCAGAGTGTTGAGCCAGACTGTTAGAGAAGTAGAGTTTTTCCATTAGAAACCCAGTTGTTAGATACGCATAGGGTAAAACGAGATAGTTATAGACGCAGAAACCTCCTGAATTACCTTAATTACCCCTTTTATCTCAGACTTGGTGTCCTCCGACGCCTCCCCTCTCCCCCGGAATCGGAGATGACGTCTACTACGACGACTGTCTGGACCTCCTCTACGACCCCGACTTCATGGGAGAATCCAAGCTGCCTTCCATCATACACGACCTCAACCGACCGCTGGCCAAACCACCCTCGCCACAGAAAAGTATCTATTTTCTCTTTGTTTTTCTATTTTCTCGGCTAAAATTCAAATTTTTAAATCTTTCATTCAGCTAAAAATATGTTTTGCTGTTTATATTCGAGTTTTAATTGTAAGGAATCAATTTAGAACACACGGCTGTGGCTGCGACGAAGGACAACTCGTCGAGTGTGATGAGCATGCTGAATACGATGGCTCCGCCGTCGAATTACTCCTCTGCCGCTCCTTCCCCGGTGCCTTTTGAGGCCATGACGGCCGGATACGACTTCTGTCCCAGCACCGACTTTGCCGATATCAAGACTGGTTGGTTTAAATTAAGAGCTTGAAAAGTTATTCAAGAAAATATATAACAATTTGGTGTTTAAATGCGTCGTTTTGGAGAAATCTGCATCTGAAATGCCATTTTTGGCCATTCCAGGCGACGGGCCTGTGGATAACCGGCATTTTAACGAACTACGTGCACGGTGTTTACACTTTCGTCCAATTCATCGATTTATTGATTCTTTGGTCGCCACTTTTGAATTTTCAAAGTTCCCGCCTGAAGAGACGCAGAAAACTCTAGTTGTCTGACATGGTAGCGCCGTGCGTTTCAAACCCGTATGAGATCGGCGGCCAAAGAAAATATAAATTTTGCAATCGAATCCCCAGGTCAGCGGAAAGCGGCCTGAAGTCGCCAGAAAAAAAGCGTAATGCGGCCTGAGGTCGCTAAAAATGCGGAAAGCGGCCTGAGGTTGCCAGAAAAAGCGGAAAACTGCCTGAGGTCACCAGAAAAAGCGGAAAGCGGCCTGAGGTCGCCCGAAAAAAGCGGAAAGTGGCCTGAGGTCGCCAGGAAAGCGGCCTGAGGTCGCCAGGAAAGCGGCCTGAGGTCGCCAAAAAAAGCGGAAGGCGGCCTGAGGTCACCAGAAAAAAAGCGGAAAGCGGCCTGAGGTAGCCAGAAAAAAGCGGAAAGCAGCCTAATGTCTAAGAGAGGAACGAAAATATAGCTTAAAATTTAGAGAATCAAATAAATATTACTAAACCCCTTTTTAGAGCAGTACACTCCTGGCGGAGCCCCTGTGAAGAAGGAGAAACAGCGGTCGTCGAGGGACCAGCGCGTGACGAGAGAGGCTCCCCGTGCGGTCACTCCTCCCTCTCCCAACAGGGAGGAGCCAGACTTCGAAGGACCGGAATGGAGTGTGGTGGAAGACAACGCCATGTTGGAGGCCATCCTGAGCGAGGACGAAATGAAACACTCGCTGGAGAAACTGAGGACCGCCCTTCTCTACAACTGGGAGTACATTTCCGGATACGTCAATAGAGTCACCGGATTCTACCGGTAATTATCTTCTCTCTCTCTCTCTTTCTCTCTCTCTCTCTCTCTCTCTCTCTATCTATCTATCTCTATCTATCTCCCTTTATCTCCCTTTCTCTCTTTCCCTCTCTCTCTCTCTCTCTCTCTCTCTCTCAAGGTTGCCGAAACGCGGTCCTGGCGGCATTTTGATGCCAAAAATCGATTTAAGCGCCTTTGGTTGAAAAAAAGCGATCTATGCGGCCTATGGTTGTCAGAAATCGCCCTGAGCGGCCTTTGGTTGCGGAAGAAGCGGTCGAAGTGGCCTTTTATTACCGAAAAAGCTGTCCAAGCGGCCTTACGACGAAGTTGCCAAAAAGCGGTCTAAGCGGCCTTTGGTTGTTAGGAACATACAATAAATTGGCCTCCACCTGGAAATTTTTGGGGGTAAGGTAGGTACCTATGGATTTTGGGAGGGTCCGCAAAGGTTTTGGACAAAAACTTCCATTTTGGGGAGGGTCCGCGGAAAATTTTCGGGGTTGTGGGGGGTCCGCAGACCCCACCCGGACCCCCCAATTTAGTGTATGGTTAGGAAGCGGCCCTTGCGGTCTTTGGTCATCCAGCGCGGTCCAAACGGCCTTTTCGTTGCCAAAAAGCGGCCTTGGTTCTTGTGAAGCGGTCAATGCGGCCTTTCCTTTCCAAAAAGTGGCGTGACGTTGCCAAAAGCGGTCCAAGCGGCATTTTACTAGCATAAAGCGCTCCTTTGGTTGCCGAAAAAGCAGTTTAAGCGGCCTATGGTTTCCAAAAAGAGGTCTTTTTTGCCTAACTTTCAAAAAAAAAATTTTCTTTTTTTAAAAAATGTTAAAAAAAAAAAAAAGTTTCAAAAATGGAAGTGAATTATTGTTTTAAAAAAAGTAATTTGTTTAAAAGGGCATTTTTGTTAACGAATTTTGCAAAAATTGTGCTATCTTAAGGTATGTAAAACCTTCAAAAACTAAAATTTCCTCCAAAATTATCAACATTACAGACAAAAAAAGCCCCAAATACCCTATTTTTCAGGGCTGCGACTTTGTAAGTTGTTCGAAAATGAAAAATTTCTCAATATTTGGACCCTGGCTGGCCTATCTATCTCTAAATCAATACTTCAGCGGTGGTATATTAGGCCTTTGTTTGACAAAAAAGCGGTTTAAGCGGTTTTCGTTGCCAAAAAGTGGCTTTAATTTCACAGAAAGTAGGTCAAGCGGCCTTTGGTTGCCAGAAAGCGGTCAAAGCCGCATTTTTCTTCTTTTTCTTACTTTTCTCTCTAAATCAACCGTTTCAGATCGCCTCGCCAATGCTCAATTCGCTACCAGCTGGCCATTCGTCCCCGCGAAACCGGACTTCTACACGCCGTTGACCCCCTCACGAAAAAACACAAGAAAGTACCCGTGTCCGCGGCGGAACTCAGTGAGTTTTGATTTCTTTTTAGCACATTTTTTCAATAAAAGACACTTTTGAAACAAAAGAACAACCGTGGGTCCTCGGACCCGGCCTCTTTTAGTAACGCATTTATTCCATTCCCAAGTTGTGTATGAGAAAATTCCAGTTCATCTGCGGAGGGGAAGAGTGACGACGAAGGCGCAGTACGACCACGACGTGGGGCCTCTGGTGGAGACGAAGATGACCCAGAGGATTAAGACCGTCAGGGTTCTCACGCAGAGGAACAAGAGAGTGGGGAGAACGTACCTGGGTGGGTTAAAGGACTAAAGAAGGAATTTCTCTCTCTCTCTCTCTCTCTCTCTCTCTCTCTCTCTCTCTCTCTCTCTCTCTCTCTCCCTCTTCCTCTCTCTCTCTCTCTCTCTCTCTCTCTCTCTCTAGGGTTCCCATAATTACGAACCACACGACCAAGGTTCGATCACGGTCGGTGCACTTCTTTTTTGTCCAACTCTAATTGACTAATATGATAATTAAAAACAGACATTTTAAACGCTTTGAAATTTAATTGCATCTTTTTTAAGCGATTTGCATAGCATTTTCAAAAATAAGCAATTTGAAAATAAAAATTATGAACTTTTAAGGTTTTTAAAAAGGCCATATTTTAAATTAATATTTTAAAACCGCCTTTATTTAAATTAAATTTGTATTTTAAAAAAAGCAATATTAAATTAAAAATTAGAAAATTTGTTTTTAATGGGCATTATTTAAATTAAATTTCTATCCAGTTTTTTTTAAAACTATTGTTACAAATCCAATTTATAACAGGGTAGAACTGATCGAGGGAAAAGCACTTCAAAATTTATATAATTTTTTAAAGTGTTTTTTTTTTTTTTGAAATTTTCTCAGATCCGGTCTATGACTCTTTTAACAAATTTAAAAACTGCTGGAATTAATTTAAACAGTTTACAAATTAAATCCACCTTTTTTAAATGCGGTTTTCAGACCGATTTTTATAGTGTTTAAAAAAGGTGCAATTACTTTTTTAACTGTTTAAAATGCCTTGAATATGTGTCTAGTAATCATATTAGTCAATTAGAGTTAGACAAAAAAGAAGTGCACCGAGTGGGATCGAACCTTGGTCGTTTGGTTCGTAAATTATGGGACCAATTTGGGTTGAGGGATGGGTCCCACAGCGAAAAGAAACCAATTTCTTTCAGACAACCTGCCGCAAGGAGTGGCCACCGCCACGCTTCCCACCAGCCACGACGCGAAGCTCTCCGAGTACGGGCTCACTGGAACCCGCTCCATTCCGCTGGCTGAAGACCTAGTTCGCCCTCATGTAGGTTAATTTGAATTTGAATAAGGAAGACGCATTTCAGGAGGAACGCCACTTCTCCATGAACGAGAACACACGTCGTCGCTCTTTGGAGAGATCCACGGATGTGGTGAGTTTTAGAAGATAGCGAAGTTTATGGAGAAAGATAGGCTCCAAGCGGCCTGCGGTAGCCAAAAAGCTGCCTGCTGTTGCCAAAAAGCGGCTTTTAATAGCAAAAAGCAGGTCAAGTGGCCTGCGGTTGCCAAAAAGCGGCCTTTAATTGTTAAGTTGTTTTTAAATTAGAAAAAACAGGCTTTCCAAGATTTTTAGGAAATTGTCTGTAAGTTAACTTAATTTGAATTTTAAGCCTAAACCACCCGCGAGCTATTTTTAATAAACTTTGAAAATGTTAAAACAAAATATTGAAGTACAATTTTTAATTTTAAAAAAATTAAAATTCTTTAATTTTAATAGTAAATTAAAAATTTAATTTTGCAGACGTTTTTTAAATTTTTAATAAAAAAGAAAATGTTTTAAATGTTTTTTAAACCACTAAATAAAAAATGCTTTAAATGTTATTTTAATTAAAAATAAACATTAAAAAAATCTTTTTTTTTAAATTATTATTTGTAAACTTTTTAAATTAAAATTTTTAAATTAATATTTCCAGACGTTGCCGAGCGGAGTTTCCGCACAGATCGGAATCAGACGCACTGCCATATCTTCTCAAGGAATAATGCAGGCCAAACCCACTTCCCTGATCGAAGTCCTAGCTCCTCAGGTATTTTTCATAATAATTTTTTTAATCAATTTTTAAAAAAATTAAAAATTTCAACTTTTTTTATTTTTTTTAAAATACTAAAAAAATAATTTAAAAATATAAATAATCCTTCATTTTCAGCCTCCTCCCCGTGCCCCGCCTCCCGCCCCTCCAGCCAGCCAGGACCACGTGCCGGCGTTGCAGCCAGTGCCGGGCAGTATTCCAAGGAGGGTGGCCTCTGTGGGATCCATGTCCCATATGGTGCAACAGCAATCTGGCCCACATAGCTACGTGGTGGTTGGACACGACTCTTCCCAGCAGACGATGCGGGTGCAGAGACAGGAGGCAGGACAAACACAGCAGATATTCCGCGGGTTGGGAGGACAGCAAGTGAGGAGGACGCCCCCCAACACTCCCATGACCACCGGCATCACCAGGGTTGGAGCAGTCAATAGGGTTGGTTTGAATGCTAAAAGTTGAAAAGTTGCCAAAAAAACCAGGTCAAGCGGCTTTTTGTTGCCAAAAATCGCTTTTAATGGCCAAAAACACGTCAAGCGGCCTTTGGTTGCCAAAAAGCGGTTTTTAATGGCCAAAACACGTTAAACGGCCTTTGGTTGCCAAAAAGCGGCTTTTACTTGTTTAAAACCTTTTTCACTTGTTTAAAAATATTGACAAGCTTGAAAAGTTTTTAAAGAAAATATCTAACAGTTTGGGGTTTAAATGCGTCGATTTCGAGAATTATGCATTTAAAATGCCATATTTTGGCCATTCCAGACAGGCACCTGTGGATAACCGGTATTTTAACGAACTACGTGCACGGTGTTTACGCGTCCGTCGAATCCATCAATTTATCGATTTTTGGTCGTCACTTTTGAATTTTCAAGGTTCCCGCCTGAAAAGACGCAGAAAACTCTGGTTGTCTGACATGTTAGCGCCGCGCGTTTCACACCCGTTGGAGATCGGCGGCCGAGGCAAGGGTAGTCCCGCCGGATACAGCAATGATAGCTATATGCAAATACACATCGAAAAGAGGTCCCTGGTTGTTCCTTTAAGAAAATTGGAATTTTGCCAGCTTTAATTAAATCAAATTTTTGATAGGTTTTAAAGGCATTACATGTTTTACATTTTTAAGGCTTTTAATGGTGCCTTAAATTAAAAACTAATTAAAAATTAAATGGCTTTCTTTCAGCCGATGGGCTACGTTGGCGCTTCTGGAGCTCAGGGAGGCAGCTACATGACGAACAGCCAGCCGACTGGCAATGCCATCTACACCGGACCCTCCCAAATGGCCCAGGGAGGCCATCGACAGACCAGAGTGGTCGCCAGGGTTAGTTGTTTCTCTCTCTCTCTCTCTCTCTCTCTCTCTCTCTCTCTCTCTCTCTCTCTCTCTCTCTCTAGCACGGCTCTCATGGGCAATGTAAAATAATGTAAAAATTAATTTCAACATTTTTTAAAATGCGGTTGTCTTATTTTCAAAAACAAGCAATTTAAATAAAAATTATTTAAAAAAATATTAAGTTCCATAATTTAACTTAATTGTGTGTTTTAAAAATAATCAATTTAAATTTTATAAAATTTATTTTTTAAATGGCCATTATTTAAATTAAATTTGTATTAAAATAAGCAATTTAAAAAAATATATAGCTTTTATTTTAAATTTAAAAGACCGTTATTTTAATTAAATTTGTATAAAAATTAAGTTAGGTTAAAAGAAAAAAGACCATATTTCAAAATGTATATATAAAAAGACCATATTTAAAATTAAATTTGTAAAATTAACTGCATCATTTTTTAAAGAAATAGAACTTCAGCCGCAGCCGCAGAGGATCTTCCAACCTGTGCCCGAGGGAGGCTACGTTCGTACCCAGATGGCTTCCAACCAGCTGCGGGTGGTCCAGAGTGGCGGGAGGCCCGGAGTGCCCGCCGGAAGGAGAATGACAACGAGACCGGCTGTAACGACGATGGTGGTCCAAGGACGGCCCGGCTCTCAGATGCAGAACATGCGCACAGTCCAGTGAGTTTTCCCTTCGGGACCCATGCGGGGAGGGGAGGAAAGAGGGCTTTTCAACGGCATGGGGCGAGTATTCTTGTGTAGAAGAACTTTAAGGAGATCCGGAGCGCCGATGCCGCAGGGAGCCCGGCTGATGAACGTCGTCATGAACCAGTCGCAGCCCATGAGAACCGGACAAATTATAAGTGAGTTTTTAATAGGGAAAAAGCGGCTTCTAATAGCCAAAAGGCAGGTCAAGTGGCCTTTGGTTGCCAAAAAAGCGGCCGTTGGTTACCAAAAAGCAGCTTTTAATTGCCCAAAAGCGGGTTTTAATTGAAAAAACACCAAGCGGCCTGTTGTTGCCAAAATTTAGGTCAAGCGGCATTCGGTTGGTAAAAAGCGGCTTTCAATCGCCAAAGACACCGAGCGGCTTTTAATTGCGAAAAGCTGCCTTTGGTTACCAAAAAGCGGCTTTTTTGCGATTACTTAAAAATCATCTAGAATTTAATTTTCATTTTTAAATTTAATTTTCAAGCCTAAATCATCTGTAACCGGTTTTCAAGGCGTAAAATTGTTTCTAACCAACTTCTGTTTTTTTATTTGTAAAGTTGATTTTTTTAAACAATTTTAATTTTTTTAAAACATAACTGTTTAAATGCAGCTTAAAGTTTAAAAATAATCCTTTAATTGCCAAACAGCGGCCTTTGATTGCCAAAATCAGGTCCATTGTTGCCAAAATTATCAAGGCAGGTCCAGCGGCCTATTGTTGCCA
Organism: Oscheius sp. G VE-2021; assembly: GCA_022343465.1. Taxonomy (NCBI): domain Eukaryota; kingdom Metazoa; phylum Nematoda; class Chromadorea; order Rhabditida; family Rhabditidae; genus Oscheius; species Oscheius sp. G VE-2021. The sequence continues at coordinate 96,008 of JAJQXH010000052.1, forward strand.
AAAGGCCGCTTTTAATTGTCAAAAGCGGCCTACGGTTACAGAAGCGACTTTCAATTTCCACGGTCTTTGATTCCCAGGCGGCTTTTAATTGCCAGAAAGCAGCTCAAGCGGCCTTTGGTTGCCAAAAAGCGGCTTTTAATCCACAAAAAAGCAGGCAAGCGGCCTATGGTTAGCAAAAGAACTATGGTTGCCAAAAACTTTTAATTGGCAGAAAGCAGCTCAAGCGGCCTTTGGTTGTCCAAAAGCGGCTTTCCCATTAATTACTCATAATTTCAGGCCACGGCTCCCAACTTCCCAGAACTACCCAACTTCTGACGGCGAGAGGCCTCACCTCCAGGACGGCATCTCCTAATCCAGCCGTGGCTCATGTAAGACCCCGCTATCATTGATTCCCAATATGCTAATTTCAGGTGGTAATTGCGCCTCCTTCTGGAATGCAGCAGCCGATGACGTCACAGGCGCAGAGCCATCCGCCGCCGCCCAGCCTCACGCCACAGGTCACCCAGCCGGTGGAGCAGCACAGCCACCCGGAAAGGAACCCTCCACCACCGCCACAGCAGGCGGCCACCCAGTCGGACACTCCGGCAGCAGCCCCTCCGCCCAGTGAATGAACGCCTTCGTTGATAATAATTCCGTGTTTTGATCTCCGGTGTACCTCCCAATCCACCAATGATCGTCGTGTATTATAGTGGCCTAGAGAGGGGTTCCCTCCGCCGACCTAATTGTTCATTGTTAATAAACGCGATTGTTTCTCAGTCTTTGTTCGGAGTCAGAGACGCAGAGTCCGAGAGGAAGAGGGGTCAGAGACGCAGAGTCAAAGGGAAAGTCTGGTTAGAGATGAAGAATCCGAGAGAGAAAAAGAGGCCAGAGCGGAGAAGAGGTCAGAGAGAAAGAGGAATCAGAGAAAGAGAGGTCAGAGACGCAGATAAAGAGGGGGCAGAGACGCAGAGGGAAAGAGGGGTTAGAGAGAAGGAGAGGTCAGAGACGCAGAGTCGGAGAGGAAGAGGGGTCAGAGACGCAGAGTTAGAGAGGAAGAGGGGTTAGAGACGCAGAGTTAGAGAGGAAGAGGGGTTAGAGACGCAGAGTTGAGAGGAAGAGGGGTCAGAGACGCAGAGTTAGAGAGGAAGAGGGGTCAGAGACGCAGAGTCAAAGAGAAACAGAGGTCAAATACTCAGAATAAACGCGACTGTTTCGAAGTCTTTGTTCAGAGTCAGAGAAAGAGAGTGCACGTGCACATACAAGTAAAGTTTTATTATAAGCTTAAAAAATCACAAACAAACAAATAAATAATCATAAATAAATACACGAATACAGGAGGAGGAATGGGGTAAATGCCGTAAAGCCGTTTAATTTGCTTTATACCAGAATCCTGTTTAATTGGAAAATTTAATGGGATCCGCTTGATAACCCTGTTATTTATACCTATTTTTTATCTTGTTATGGGACCAGCTTGAACAGGGATAAGCCCATACATGACATTTTCCAGTGTTAAATTTCTGGTTTATAGGATTGTAAACAAACGCATTATTTTTTAAAAAATTAAACCTTAAAACGCTGAAATAAACAAGCACTCTTGAACTAATGGCGAAGAATCCGAAAAATCACAAGCGGAATTTGCAGAATTTGGATCCACAAAATGGAAATTTTCTTATTCTAGCCGTAATTTTCTTGAAGATTTCAAGATTATTTAATATCAGAAGTAAATTTAAACGTAATTGGAAGATATACAACACAAATGATTTTTTAGCGAGTGCCAATATAGCCGAAAAAGGGCATTTTCGTCCCCAAAAAGTCGAATTCGACTCAGTTTCACCTGACTAAAGTGACTATTAGCCAATTTTCATGTATTTTTACTTGTTCGGCATTTACCCCACACAATCTGTGCAATATGCAACGTTTAAACGGTAAAAATGGGGAAAACCTGGGGTACACTGATGCTATCCGCAATAGGCGAGGTGGTTCCACTGCTCCTGCGGGCCGCTTGGAGTCGTTTGGATGTTCTCCTGACAAATTACTCAGTTAAATGTTTTAAAAGATTAAAAGGACAAATGAATAAATAAGAAAATCCATAAAAACTGCCTTTCGGCAAATGAAAAATCCATATACATCGATAATTCACTGAAAATTCGCTTATAAACTATTAAAATAGGTTTGAAAACAATAAAAAGTCAAGATTACCTTTAAAAACGTAGCGAATTGAAAGAAAACTAATGAAAACGAAAACATAATTCCCAGGCAGGGCCGCCAAGACAGCAGCCCCAGCCCTTTTTTGGAAATTTGCATAAATCAATGTCGACGTGTCCCCGTACCTTTGCCATTTCCCTTTATGCTGTGATACTATATGTTTTATTTTTCATTCATTTTCCCGTGTCTACAATTTCGCTTCCCAGGTATTTTTTGGTCTCCCTTGATGTTTCCCTTTTAGCCAAGCCCTTTCCCCACAGCTTACAGGCGGACAACTATCAAATGGAGTTTGAATATTCATCAAGTCACTTTGCCTGGGGAGGGAATTTTGACTCAAAGCCTGGAATTATCAACAATTGGATCTAAATGGCCTTTCTGCCTTCAAGCCTTAAGGTATAGTTGTAGCCGATTCTAGTCCCTCCTATTTTCGCCCTTATCGCTCACAGTCGGAAAGGGACACCTCGTCCGATGACGTAGGGGGACAACTCGTGCGCCTGATGTTTACAACCTGCCAGCTGGTTACACCGGACGAGTTGTCCCTCAAAATGCATTTTATTGACTTGTCAGATATTTTCAAATTAAATTACTCTCATTTGAAGAATAATATTTTTAAATAACTAAAAAGGGAATTTTCGCACTGTATTCTTCAAATTTATGAATCACCACTCTATTTTAAGTGTGAATATTTATACTTTTTAAAGAAGTTCCACTTTTAAAATTGTTTTAAAATAAAGTCATAAAATTCTTAATTTTAAGACATCTGATTTATGAAGAATTTTTAAGAGCATCATTTAAATTCAGCAATAATACCAAAATAGCCGACTTTAGAATAAATTCCATAAATTCAACTTTCAACTTCGGACGAGTTGTCCTTATACCCTTAGGAAATGGACAACTCGTCCGAATTTATTTTTCAATATTTTTTCGGACGAGTCCCCTTGCAGCGGACGAGTTGTCCCCCAATCTCACAGTCCGCGCGCATTTTCATTAAAAACGGAGGTCATATATGGAATCTACACTATCAGATGCTTTGGAACTAATTTTTTCAAGAAATGGCACCTCCGGGTAATACGCTTTTTCGAAAAATGCCCTGTATTTGCCCAGGAAATTATCACTGATCCTTTAAAAAATATTTCAAAAAGGTAACGCATAGGTCCATTTTCACACCAAATTTCAGATCATATAAGCACAAAATATCGAGCAGTAGTGTTTCAACTGGTTCTTAGTGAACATATGCTACAGTATCTCTTGTACCGAGCAATGCGGATAACGGTTTATTCTGCCATAAATGGTTGCAATGTCCCAATAATTCGTTGTTTTATATTTTTATCTGCTATTTAAAACAATAAAACAAATAATCGAATGTGAAAACGAATTTAAAAAGACATTTTAATTATTTCAATATTTAAGTCAGGGTTTTCGTTGTGAGACTCGGCCCGGCACACAAGCTGGTTTCGGCTGTAAGGAGCCATCCGGCTGGCCCGAACAGACCAGGACAGTCCTTTAAACAGCCGGGCCCGCGGGCTCTGCGCTGAACTGCGGACGCCATTTTCGGTCAGACGCAGTTTTCTTCCGTATACATTTGCTCCCGTTAAAACATCTTTTTTTTCCTCACTTATTTTCTCGAATATTGCTGTTTCCGATATTGCTTCAGTTTAAATTGTATGAAGTTGTATTTAAAGTATAAAATTAGTTATTTTAATTAGTTATTGGTAGGATGTTTTAATTTTTGAATTGCCCGCCCTTTCATTTGCGACGGCAGATAATACTCTGACCCTCTGTTATAGTGTCGCTTAAACGAACTAGCATTGGCACTGACTAATGAGTTGATCTCAGTTATCCTCACCTTGCCGTCGGAACGATTCGATGCTAACAAGTGGCCCATGAAAGTGGGGCCAACTCCTCTCTTCCTAGACTTTCGCTTCAATCGCACCCTACGGTGATTTCCACGCGGCGTGCAACCTACTCGCGAATTCCGTCAGTTTTACTTTTCTTTAAAGATTATGAAAGAAATTTGGCTTCTTTAAGGTTTTAACCGACCGCAATTTAAAGACGTTTTCGGATTCGAAAGTGCTGTTGATTGAAAAAAGCGCCACGTCTCTTTCTTGGACGAATTACGAGAATGAATTGGATGTAAACTTTAGTTTTGATGTAAATTAGTAGTTTTGATGTTTAAAAAAATTAGCTTAGTTTTGATGTAAATTAGCTGATAGTATATTTTTTTTAAAAAACTTTATTAAAAGAGCAGAACAACGAGGCGATTCTCTCTCTTTCTCTCTCTATATATCTCTCTGCAACACTCACTACCTATTTAATTTTGCAGAACAATACTTTCTTGATGTCTATGACAGTCTCGCTCAAAGAAGAAATCAAATCTCTCCAAGCGAGGAATGCTGTGCTGGAGGCCGATCTCATTTCTGAACGCGAAGAGAAGTCCAGTCTTCTCAGGGCTTTTGGTGCGAAATCGGACGGCTACAAAAACGCCGTTGGGAAAATCGGTGCTATGCACAGACAGATTGAGGTATGCTTAATTGTCAATTGTAATCATGTTTTTATCAGGTCCTGCAGGCTAGTGTGACAAGCCTTCAACAGGCAGTTCTCGAAGGCCTGACTTCCGCTGCCAAGATGCAAGCTGCCTGGGATGAAAGTCTTGTGTCGATGAGCCGACAATTTCCCGTTCGCAAGGACTATGAGATGAATCCTGAAGAGGTAAGCCTAATCGATTTCAGCCTCAGTCTCAATCCTATTACTTTCAGAAAACCAAGATCAAAGGAAGGGTACGCGCCCACTACTACAACAGTTTCATCAAGCCCGCCAATGGAGACAAGCCGAAGAGCAAGAGTAGGAAAAACTACCTGGCCTTCCACGCTGGAGTGAAGAAAAACCTCATTGAAACGGAGAACATGGATTTTACTGAAAGCAAATCCTCCTACGCATTCCTCGCCATGATGAATGATGGACGAGTTCTTTGCCCAGAATGTATGTTGTTTCCATATCAAAAGTATCGATTGTTTAAGATATCGTTGGACATCCGTGTAATGTACCGTTTGGTTTGCCTCTCCCAGAAGACATCGAGCGAAATGACAAAGTTCCTGGATGAAGGAACCAAGCAGTTCTGGTCGGCGGTCGAATGGACTTCGGTACTCCTAATGAGCATTTAGAAAAAACCAGAACGAAGAGGTAAGCCTAATCGATTTCAGCCTCAGTCTCAAGCCTATTACTTTCAGAAAACCAAGATAAAAGGAAGGGTACGCTACTACAACAGTTTCATCAAGCCCGCCAATGGAGACAAGCCGAAGAGCAAGAGTAGGAAAACCTACCTGGCCTTCTACGCTGGAGTGAAGAAAGACCTCACTGCAACGGAGAACATGGACATTAATGAAAGAAAATCCTCCTTCGCATTCCTCGCCATGATGAACTCCAAGTACGATGAGTTGATGGAAGAATTTTTTGCCCAGAATGTATGTTGTTTCCATATCAAAAGTATCGATTGGTTAAGGTTTCCCTCGAGCAGCGGGTTATGTACCGCATGATCCGCCTTTCCCAGAAGACATCGAGCAAAATGACAAAGTTCCTGGATGAAGGAACCAAGCAGTTCTGGTCGGCGGTCGAATGGACTTCGGTACTCCTAATGAGCATTTAGAAAAAACCAGAACAATTTTAGGAAATTAACAAAAGGTTCACGGAAATGGGCATGAGTGAGGAAGAGTGAGATTCCCTCCATCCACCGCATAAGCTCAACTCCCTCAAGCAAATCCGAACAGTCCCTCTTCATTCCTTCCTGGTCGCTTGTCCTGGTTTTCCCTACCTCTAAGCTCTGAAATGTATATTCTTAAGACATACTCAAACAGTTTGTTAACTCGGCCCATATCTCATATAATCTATTTTCAGGCATTATTTAAACATATTTCTTGATTTGCCTACGCTAGAAGAGTCCTCGCCCTCAATAACTCCACAGCCACAAGTCCTCGCAGGCCCAAGACCCCAGTTTATGTCGTGGGTGCCCCCGTCACCAACGTTTACGGAAATGGGAATGAACGAGGATGAATGAGCCAATTTCCGCTTCTCACTCTCTGTGCGTCCCTGGTGCCTACCTATTGATGCACTCCTCCCGTGGTCATTTAAAATGTCTGTTGTTCAAAACAGGTTGTTAACTCGGCCCATATCCCATATAATCTGTTTTCAGACAAACCTATTTTATTGGTCCGTTTAACAAACCGAAATACCTCTTACCTACCTCCAAAGCCTTGATAGTTCAACTTATCAGGTAGGTCTGCTTAATGAATCTCACATAATCTATTTACAGAGG
>JAJQXH010000052.1:107500-187500 GCA_022343465.1 Oscheius sp. G VE-2021
GGGAAGACGTCGAATAACAATGACCAGGTGAGCAACGGGGCAACCTTTATCAAGAGTCGGCGGGGGACAGTGATGCCGCCTCATTGGCTCAGTGGCAGAGCGTCTGTCTAGTAAACAGAAAGTCGCTGGTTCGATTCCAGCATGAGGCAGATCCTTTTTTCACACACACACACACACACACACACACTCACACACACACACTCACACACACATTCATTCACACATTCACACACATTCACACACACACACACACTCACACACACACACACACACACACACACACACACACACTCACACACACACATTCATTCACACATTCACACACACACACACACTAACACACACACACACACACATTCATTCACACATTCACAAACACACACACATACACACACACATTCACAAACATACGCACACACTATCACACATTCACAAACACATTCACACAATGTACGACCTGGTATAGGTAAAATACAGTCTAAAAATGCTTTGCCAAACCTTTTTTATAAGATACGAAATCGTTAAAATATAGCTTTCTTTCAGACAAAGAAGGCAACATGCACATTGGGAGAATGGATGGGAACAGAAGTTATCAATAATTTCTGTAAAAAAGTGAAAGAATGCACAGATGTGGAAGGATGTTTAGAAGTGGAGTTTGTCCAGGTTCGTTGTAGCTTGCATACAAACTTAGGAGAGTGAGTGTGCGAGTAAGTGAGCGCGTGAGAGAGTGAGTGAGTGAGCATTTGCATTCACCTTTTTCATACATTGCTTTCAGGCTCACATGTATGATGTTCACTACCTCATTTCTGGCACAAAACCGGTTATTCAAGTCCTTCACGATGAGAAACGAATGCACTACGTAACTAGTCACTTTGATCCTAAAACGAAGAAAGTAACAATCTACGATTCAATGATGAACGACAGGAAGGTCAGTATGAAGGGACACATTAGCTTACAATGGCGAATGAGCCTGGCCTATAGCCTAAACCCTATCACCTGAAAGCTCATTGTAGAATTGACCTCAACTGTCAGCTCAACTGCTTGTTCAGATTACGCAGTCGATCCGCGAGCAAATTTGGTTTCTCTTTGGTCATTTATTCCAAGATGGAAAAGTCCCTGTTGTTCTCGAAAGCCGCTATGGTCAACAACCCGATAAGTGGTCATGTGGGCATAGGAGTGTAGCCTGTGTAATTGAGCTCGCCAGGGGGACCGATCCAACCAAGTGAGGCGTTACGTTGAAAATAGCAAAGTATTGTATCTAGGACAGACTATTATATCCCTGAAGTGGCTTCTTTTATCACAAAAGTGGTGGAAGGTGTCGGTCCTTTCGAAATATCTAGAATCAAACTGGGAACGTGAGTTTAAGTCAAGGAAAATCACATAAGAGAGGGAGAGGAGAGAGAGAGAGACAGAGAGGAGAGAGACAGAGAGAGAGAGAGAGAGAAAGAGAGAGAGAGAGAGAGAGAGAAAGAGAGAGAGAGAGAGAGAGAGTTAAAGAGTTAGAGAGAGAGGGAGAGATATTTTCTTTTCCAGCAAGAAGGCGTCCAGCTCCACTTCCAATCCTAAAGATTGGGTCTTTGTATGCAAGAAGGACAGGAAGAATACCGACCAGCGTCCTCCTCCCCTCCTTTCTCCAGGTAACTTTCTCTTCATCTCCTTCAGTTTGGCATGAAATTGGCTTTGATACCCGCCCCTTTGTGAAACTAATCTTTACAGACTCCATGCACATCATCAACTGTGAACCAGTCATTTCCCCTCCGACATGCCCTCCTTCCCCGTTGATGAGCGGCCACTACGAGCCTAACTTACGATCAGATGAGTACGGTTTCGGAGCGATGGAACCTGAGGAATGGACTGATCCCCGCGACAAAGAGACGATGTCAGGAGAGAAGAGAATCTGCAGTGAGGAGTGAGTCGATCTTCCCTCCCTCTGCTTCTCTCTCTCCCTCCCTCTCTCTCTATCTATTTTCTACGCCCACCTAACTTACTTTTCACCCATTGATAATGCTATTTCTTTTTTCAGTAGGCCGAAAACCCGTGGCCGCGGAAGGGAAGTGCCTGTGGGTGAGACCAGATACACAGACGGTGAAGACGTCTTCCCAAATGAGAGCCAGAAGGAGAAGGCCAATCGAGGTAACTTTCTCTTCCATTTCTTCTATGACCCCCTGAAAAACAATTATTTCGACCTACCTTTACAGCTGCCAACCGAGAGCGGCAGACGAGGCAACCCAGCCGGAAAAGGGCTGTAATTCTTTCTCCTGAAGTTTCCTACTCCCCCAGAGAAGTACACAAGCAGCGGAGAAAACTCCCGAACGGAAAGGGCTCTGCTTCCCAACAGAAAGGAAAAATAAAAAGAAGAGAGATCAGAACGGATAATATTCCCGAAGAAACAGTAAGTTTTCATCAAACCTTTGTTGGAAAACAGGTTTTTATAAGTGTAAGAAACATTTCAGAAGGCTGAAATCAGGAGGAATACACTTCCGTACTGGCAGGAAATGAGGAAATGTGGAAAGAATCTATATTGCAAGCAAGCACCTATTATATCTGAAATCAGGAGGAATACACTTCCGTACTGGCAGGAAATGAGGAAATGTGGAAAGAATCTATATTGCAAGCAAGCACCTATTATATGTCCAAAAGTCGGATGTAAAGGAAGAGCGCAAGTTATGCTGTGTTGGCTGTCCTTTTGCAGCCCAGTAGTATACCCTTATATAGACGAGTTGTTGGAAAATAATGTAAGTTATACAACCCAATTTGTACTATTCGATCATCTTTAGTTGTTCTACGACGCAAAGACGCGGTATTACATAATGTTTATAGCAAACAAAGTGCCCTACATGATAGGTGTATTGGCTGGAAGAAGTAAAGCAGAGGGATGGGATGCAGATATGTTTAAGCAGGTATCAATTATTTCAGACGGAAAAAAACATTTATAGGAGGAGCACGAGCTGTTCAAAAAGATGAAGAAGGGGAAGGGAGGAGATATGAGCGAGTATGTGACCTACGGAATGAGCGTGAGTGGCTTTTCTTTTTTCAACTTCAACTAAAATTCGCGCGAGACAGAAAATTTGGTTAATAACCACGCGAAATTAATCGATAATGGGTCTCGTGACCGGATGCCGCACACTTTTATGCAACGAGTGCGCGAAATTCCGCAGGTCATCTAAAATAGCGCTTACCTGTTGGCTTCCACCCCAATTCGGCAAATTCCGGCGGAAAATGCTGGAAGCCGCTGGAAAATAGCGGGGGAAGTAAATCAGTGGCTGCATCTTCCCATTCTCAGTCTCGGGTGGAGGCGCTCCCGTCGTCGGAAGAGTTCTTGGCTTTTGCTCACTTCAAACAGCGAAAAAACTGAAAGACAGGCGGCGAAGTTGCTTAGTTCTCCAACGTACCGCTATTCCTGGCGTTGGTGAAGTTGTGCAGACGATGTAGTCGATTCCTGAATGAAGAACATGTAGTCAGCAAAGGGGAGCCATCATGAACGAGAAAGAAACTATATTTCACGGAAATAACAGCTTTAATTGAAAAATAAATAAATTTAATGCAATTACAAAACTTTAATCATTAAAAATGAAAACAAAATTGTGAAAAAAGAGCAAAAACAGAAATATGACAAAACAACAATTTGACAGGCGTTTGAAAATTTTGAGTTCGCGCGTTAGCCGCAGAGCGCGTTTTGCGCTATTTTTCAACAAACATCTTTAAAATAGAAAAAACAGCAGTTTTTAGTAATTAATCGATCTACCAATATGAATATTTAAAAAACAATGAAAAATGGGGCTTTTTGCGGTTTGCGGCAGATAGAGATAGCGAGAGAGCGAGTGACAGAGAGAGAGAGATACAGACAGAGGGACAGACAGACAGAGAGAGAGAGAGAGAGAGAGAGAGAGAGAGAGAGAGAGAGAGGAAGAGAGACAAATAGAGAGTCTTACGATCCAGCGTCCTGTCTTTACGCAATTCAAATGAAAATTTGTTTCCCCTGGGTCTCTGCCCTCCTTAGCCATTGCGACTCTCGCCGTCTGAAGGAAATAGAGCATCGCGGCATACACCCGTAAGACATCGGCGGCGGCCTTCAAAATATAATTTCAATCTGTTTTCTCCTTTTTGAATCTGATTCTTTCAGACCACGGCCACCGACGGCAAAGTGTCCGGAGAGCTCGACCATGGACAAAAAGTGCGGAGAGCACAAAGTGTCAGTGCCATAAAGAAATGCACGGCTCATTTGAAGAGATGGGCCTCGGTCCCTGCCGTAATTCAGGTAAGATAGCTTTCTTTACTGTACTTTGTGTTACCACGGCGGGTTGAAAGCGGCGGCGCCGAATGGCGGCGACCGCGACGCGACCGCCACGCGACAATGGAGCACATTTACCGATGAGCTGGGAGGAAATGGGCTGGGAGAGATTTTTTACTATTACAAAATCGTCGCCTACTACGTCTAGACTCGTTTTCAATAATAAAAAACACGAGTTTCTGGGAGAAAATAAACACAAAAAATTTAAAAGCGGCCTAAAACGAGCAAAAGCTACGATTCGGGACGCGGCGCGGTCGCGTCGCGCCCCGAATTGGAAGGATGCCAGCGGTCACCGCGCAACGCTGTCTGGCCGCCGCCGGCAACATTAAAAAACCCGCCGTGGTTACTTATCCCATGTTGTGGCTTTGTGAGCTTCTTGTTTGCAGGCGGATAGATTTGCACCTCTCATCTGCGGCCCAAGAGATGACACAACCAATGCTAATACACGATACAAACAAAACCCAAATGGAGACGAATCAAGACGAGCTGCAGCCAGAGACCGGGTAGGTTCTTATTACAATGCTCTGCATCTTCAACTCAAACCTCGTGTTGTTTGGGTCCCGGCCCGATCGCGCGCCAGATAGCATTGCAAGATGTTTTTTTTTGTTTTTTTTCTCTAGATGTCAGTAAAAGTAAACAGGCACGTCAGTAAAAGTCGAGCAGGACTGTGACACAAAAGTTGCCCGAGACACACACACACACACACACACACACACACACACACACACTCTAAAATGATGATTTATTCCGACGTTATCGATATAAACCACACAATAGAAATATCAAAGCGGGATGATCTTCTCAAAGGAATGGGGGCATAACTACCCCATCTACGAGTTATGAGAAGCTAGAATAGGGGAGGTCTGGCATTGAATAAAGAAACAAAACGGTGAAAACTGTAACATAAACGGTGACTTAATGTGACTAAATTGTGTTTACAGGGAAGTCGACACCAAAATGCGTATGTTATTGGGAAAGTTCTGGGAAAGGGTGGCCAGGCGGTGGTCAAACAGGGCTACGACGCAAGAAATGATCGAATGGTTGCTATTAAGATCTTTTTGAAGCAGTCTCGAAGGGTTAGTTAAACTCGGAATCGCTTTGATTTTCCCCTATTTTCAGAATGATTTTGAATTTTGTTGCCTCGCAAGTTTGAAACATCCCAATGTCCTGAAGGCCTACGACTATTTTGACAGTAACAACTATTGCTATATGATCATGGAAATTTTGCCCGAATCAGTAAGTTCTTAGAAAAATTGGTCTTTAGCTAACTGACCATCTTGATCGGAACAGAGGACTTGGAGGAGAGGAGGCTAAAAAGATCTTTCGGCAAATGACTCAAGCTATACACTTTATCCACAACATCGGAATTGTCCACAGGTAAGGCAGAGAGAGAGAGAGAGAGAGAGAGAGACTGAGAGACTGAGAGGCAGAGGCAAAGACAGAGAAAGAGACAAAGACAGAGAGTTTAATATTGATTGATCTCATGATCGATTGATCAAATTATAAACTCATATTGATTAGAAGGATGGATGTGCTTTTAGAGACCTCAAACCTGGCAACTTTTTGGTTAGCCGACACGGGACAATAAAAGTTTCTGACTTTGGCCTGGCCGCTCTCGTGTGGCAATCCGGTACTTTAATTAATCTAATGAGGTCTAATGAGCGTTTACAGAGCAAGTTAGTGGTAATGTAGGCACAAAAGGATACAAGGCGCCTGAGATAGGAAGAGACCACTCTTACAATGGACCCAAGGTGCTTTTAAATTTCTGCTAGTTCAAGCTCACCATTTAGGGTGATGTATACGCCCTGGGCGTTTCCCTCAACCAAATGGTTCTCAATGGTCTTCCCTTGATGAAGAGGATGTGGAATGGGTACCGTGCGACATTCGTGAATAGGCCATTTGTCCCAAAGGGGATTACCCCCGAATGCAGACAACTTTTGAATGGAATGTTGGAAAATGAGCCGGAGAGACGGTGGACAATGCAACAAATTAGAACGTCGAAGTTAGTTTTTCACTGTTCGTGAAACTGTATTTTAGATGGCTCAATGAAGGTGATCCATGGAATGAGAAGGACCGCCAGCTGACTAGACAAGTGTGTAATTTGATCAACTTTACTTTTCTCTCCCCAGAGAAACCTTGAAAAATCAATTATGCTCTTTTTAGGAGACAGATACTACAAAAGTGCGACTATTCGAAGCTCTTAGGGAGCATAACCTCAAGTACTGATCTCTCCGTCGGTTACAATTAAGTGAGAGAGAGAGAGATGAGAGAGAGAGAGAGAGATAGCTACAATGAGAATATCTTTTCAGCTCTTTCTCTGTGTATCATTTTCCCCTCGTTTTGTTTTGTTCAAAGAGAAGCCAATAGAAGTGGAACGTGGCTGCGTATTATTAAGTGTTTTTTATCAAAGAGGTAAGCGCGCTGCCAACTAATCAATACCGCGCGCCAGGTCCGTTTTCAATCGATAATTTTGACTGTTCAGGTAGCTATGTTGTTTTTTTTCCTCTGTGGGTGGGCGTGGAGGCGGGCGGGGAGGCGGGCGGGGGGTGGGAGGCAGGGCGGAATCAGTGCTCGGGCACGTCATCTGTGTATCGTTGGATTTGACGTAAGACTGGGATGATTCTCGGTAAGCACGCCGCCTACCAAGAAATGCCGCGCGCCGTGTCCAAATTCAATCAATAATATCGCTTTTCCAGTTTTTGAGAGACCAACGATCGATGGCTGAGCTTACTACAGAAAATCGGAGCTGCGACACAAGTACATTCCCTCGCTCAGAATCGCCTCTTCATCCTCACCGGCATTCCCAAGGAATTCGAAGAACGAATGTAAGTTTGCGCCGTTGGCTTGTTCATAAGGCCGCCGCGCGGGCGGGTCTGCAAGGGTCGCGTTGCGCAATGGATAACGCGTCTGTGTGCGAATCAGAAGATTGCGGGTTCGAATCCTGCCGGCGTCAAATTTTTTGCTTTTAGTAATTTACAACTATACTAACAGCCAATCCTAGTTCGGCGAGTTTTGGAAATGGGTGAAATTATTCTGATGTTGTTATTCGAAATTCTCCTTACAACAGCATAACTTTTTCACGAATTAGCGCTAAGGCCATTTTTCGAGGGAACTAGCTTTGGCTAAGACTATATCAACTATCCCCTCTTTCAGGCAATCATGAAATTTCAATCTGAAAAGATCGATTCCCACGATGATACAAAGTTTCTGATCTTCTGAAATCTTCTGGGTGGACGTAGAATAAACTGTCAAGGAATTCCTGCGATGAACCAGAATTCCAACGCTCCTTTCACTTCGGCCAGGTGTGATCAGCTGCCAATGGTCTGTGGCAAGACCCACACTGTCGCCGTATACGAATACGATGTGAGAGTTTCTGAAGCTTCATAAGCTAAAATTCCCCTTTTCAGACGACTACAAATGACCTAAAGGATGTGGAACCATCTTCAAGAACAATTCTGGCAGAGAGAAGTCGTTTCTGAAGGACCAAGGCTCTTATGATCTGTGACTGTGGGAAATGGATTGATTTGGAGGCCGAAGCTATCAACAAACTCTGCGATTTGACCCTGAAGGTCCTGAAGGGAAGGAAGAGAACTCCCGCAATCGTTTTCGGTTTCCAAAGGTTGGTCTCTCTCTCTCTCTCTCTCTCTCTCTCTCTCTCTCTCTCTTTCTCTGCCTTTCTCCCCCTCTCGCTCGCTCGCTTTCTGTGCATTTCCCGCTGCCGCCACCGCGCCTGACTATTTATGCCCGCGGCGTCGCCAGATCTGACGGAGGTCGGTGGCTCAGTGGTAGGCGCCCCGCGTCACAATCAGAAGGTCGGTAGTTCGACCCCCCGCCGCGGCAGAACCATGGAAATCGGAAAATTAAACACGCCGCAGCTCAAAAAACGCGCGACTACTGTATTATTTATTTTGCAATTCCTGTAGGGGGTTATACCGCAAGGGCCGGATGGCGCAATGGATAACTTTTTTCGAATCCTGCCGTGTTCAAAGGTTCGAATCCTGCCGTGGTCAAAACTTTTGCCTTTAGTAATTCACAACTATCAGTCTGCTAAATGTTCTTTTAAAATGACTAATCTATTGTTTTCCAATGGGATCCTAAGAGAGAACATAACCCCACTTCCAGGCTGATGAGGATGATGTTAGGCACGAAATTGTATATCACCGAATTACTTGAATACCTGATGTCCCAGAATCAGACCCAATCCTTCGGCCTCTCTTCTGAAAACATCAATTCCCGCAAGGATACAAAGTTGCTCTTCTGGCAGGACGTGGAATCGGCTGCCAAGGAATACATACGATGTGAGGGTTTCAGAAGATTCAGAAGCCTATGTCTCCTTTTCAGTCGATTTAAGATGGCCTATAGGATGAGGAAACCATAGCCTTTTATGAAGTGTCACTGCGGGAAATGGATCGATTTGGAGGCCGACGCTGTCACCAAACTTTGCGATTTGACCCTGAAGGTCCTGAAGGGAAGGAAGAGAAGTCCCACCATCGATGCTCTGACGGTGATATTTGGATGTGGCGAGGATCATTGGAGAGATCTGCGAAAATGTACTCACATACACACACACACACACACACACACACATACACACATACACACATACACACATACACACACACACACACACACACACACACATACATACACACACGCATACACACACACTTTTGACTTCCATTCCAGTTCGACGATCTATGGAAAGTCTGGTCATTGTAATGGTTACACATTGGATAACATCAACTGCGTCTTCGATTGGCTTCCCAAAGTAGTTCCCGGATTGGAGAAGACCGAAGAGGTGCTTTTCATCTGTGACCAAACTAAGGCGAACTTAGGCCACCTCCATGCTTCTGAACTGAGAGTCGATACATTCCCCGTCAACAGCATATTCGGACTGCCCAACTACACCGACAAGCGGAACTTTGACAGTACAGACTCTTGAGAAATGAAAGAGAAAAGTGGACTCAAGGAGGAGGTGGAGAGTCGGTTTCCGAAGGTTGGTCTCTCTCTCTCTCTCTCTCTCTCTCTCTCTCTCTCTCTCTCTCTCTCTCTCTCTCTCTCTGCCTTTCTCTCTCCCTCTCGCTCGCTCAATTTTCTGCCTGCATTTCCCGCCGCCGCGCCTGACTTAAGCCCGCGGCGTCGCCGGATCCGACGGCGGTCGGTGGCCCAGTGGTAGGCGCCCCGCCTCACAAAGAGAAGGTTGGCAGTTCAATCCCCTCCGCGGCAGAACACCGGAAATTGGCGCAATTGCACACGCGGCAGCTCAAAATCCGCGCGACTGCTCTGTTATTTGTTTTGCAGTTTCTGTAATTATTTTTCCTTTTCAGATAACATCGTCGAAACCAAGTGTAAGACCGACCATGAACAACGGAAGACATGGAAAACGACATGAAAGCTCACTCATGTCCAAAAGAAGGCCTCGAGTGCCAATGAGACAAATGAAGATAAGTTGATGCCTTCGAGAGGCGGATTGGATAACCCGGCATGGGAAGATATGGAGGAGGGTATTTCGTCTGAACTCTGTGGGTACCTCACTCACTCACTCACTCACTCACTCACTCACTCACTCACTCACTCACTCACTCACTCACTCACTCACTCACTCACTCACTCACTCACTCACTCACTCACTCACTCACTCACTCACTCACTCACTCACTCAATCACTCACTCACTCACTCACTCACTCACTCACTCACTCACTCACTCACTCACTCACTCACTCACTCACTCAATCACACTCTTCTTCACTAACTACTTTCAGCTCCGAAACGCCCTGGAACTAGCTCTCAGGCTTACTCTGTCTTGAACAAAAAAGGAACACATAACCATCCTTGTGCCGCTGAGGATTGTTATACCAAGACCATTTGTATCCAATTTTCACCAACCGGTCAAGGCATTTGCAGTCCAGCCATTACCTACAAAGGTTTGTTTCTTGTGTTGAAATCTCTCTCTCTTTTTCTCTCTTTCTCTCTCTCTCTCTCTCTCACTCTCTCCCTCTAGCAACATTCAATCTGTATTTCAGACGACATGAACCAAACCCTCAAAACCCACAAGATACCGTACATGATGGAAAACGACGTCAAACTTCACTCATGTCCAAAAGAAGGCCATCAACTTTGTCTGCAATTGTCTTCCCTGGGTTACTTCTACGGAGAGGAGGCTTTGGTGTCCCTTACGCGACGTCTCGGAGTCCATTATTCCTCAGCAAGGTTGGTCTCTCTCTCTCTCTTTCTCTCTCTCTCTCTCTCTCTCTCTCTCTCTCTCTCTCTCTTACAGTTAGTTTCAGGCTCTTCCAAGCGGTTGCGGTCACTTCGGCACTGCCACCAGTGTCTTCTCTTTGTCCAGCTCCCGCGCCTCGACTGCTTCTGACCAGGTACCCTACTGTAATCTCTGGACTACAGTACCCTTCAGAAGAGTGGTTGCATGGCTCTAGCATCGGAATACTGAAAATTCGCGTGGTTTGACAGAATGGGTCTGAAGACAGAAAGAGAACCGAGGAGGAGGAGACCAACCTCCCTGACTTCAAGAAGACTGGCAGTTGCTCCATTGGGTCCACGAGTGCTGGGACTCCGAGTCAGGATACTGTAGAACTCTCGGCCATGAACTACAAAACAATTGATTTCTGATTGAATCGCAGCCTGAGAATACAAAGTCTCCTTCATCTACAGAATTGGACCCCTAGGTTAGTTGAGAAAAAGAGGGGAAAGAAATTGGGGGGAGTTTGCGCGCAGAAGCTCTTTTGTTGTTCTTTTCCAGCGTCAAATTGCTTTATAACGAGTAACTCGTCAAAAATAGAAAAGAAAAACAAAAAGCAAAAGTTTGCCTGCGAGCGGATTCGAACTAGGGACCCCCAGCTCATGAAGCAAAAGAGCTACCACTGCGCCATAAAGGCACATGGGTCAGCCTATGTCGCTGGCTTTTAGGGCGAGTAGCGGCGGCGGGAACTTTTTCGCGGCGGCGGCAGGTCAAATTTCCCCCAATTTAACTTACATAAAATGAAAATCTATTTGCAGAAGTCGATCAGAGCCCGTCAGAAGACCCGAATCCTTCAAGAAATACGACGATGACTGTCCAGAGACAACTACCTGATAACCTCCCGTCATCCCAATTTTGGGATTACCTACCTGATAGCCCCTCGCCACATACCACGATATAAATGTTTGTTTGTGAGATGAATCTACCATGATCAAAGAGATCAAAGACAGGCAGAAAGAAAGTGGGTTAGAGAGAGAGAAAGAGAAGAGAGAGAGAGAGATTGAAAGAACCAGTTTCAACAAATGTTAAAAATCATTCAAGTTCTTTTATTTTCATATCAGTGAAATCCGTTGACTGAGTATCAAATGTATACGTGCTGAGAAAAGTAAGTTTACTTCGTGGGTGGTCCAGTGGGCGTGGCCTGACCATTGACCTGTCGAAGTTCATTCCCTTCGTTTCATTTCTTCTTTTAAAAAAGTTTTACATATTGGCAACTGTACTTTTTCTTTAAATTAAATTAAATATCAGTCAAAATCTTTGCATCACCAAGGGCACTTCGTCTTTTCTTAATTTTATTTCGTATATTTTTGACAAAGTTCCGAAATGGATAGATTTAAAGATGTTCACCTGATTTATAAAAATAGAAATTAATTTAATTAAAAATTAATAAATTGTTAAATACCGCTTCGTGAAGTTTTCGTCTTGGGTGGTCGACAAGTCGAGTATTTCGAAACTCCTCGAAATCAGCCGCCGCTTGGCTCTTTCGATCACTTTCACCAATTTTTCATTATTTTGTTATTTCAAACAATCTATTTTCTTTCAATTAAACTTAATATTCAAACTAATTTCATAAAATTAACCAAAATCCATGTAATACCCAGATGTATCCGTCGTTTAACCGAAAATCCGTGCGAGACCCAACCGGCGGCATTTAAAAATATTTGAATCGCTCTAATTTCTTATAAAAATTCTAAAATTCTCATTTTCTTTTATTTTTTTAGTTTAAAAATCAGTTTTCTTTTTATATTTGCTAGAAAAATACAGGAGCAATTGGAAATATCGATTTTTGACTGAATATTTTCGAAAATCGAATTTGACGCCATTTCTCTTGAAATTTCCATTTTAATTGGTGTTTTTATTTTATTTTATCTTAAATATTGTTATTTACATTGTTTATATTCTATTTATGTTTTTAAAATGATGTTTAATGTCCCTTTTGATAAATAATTTAAATTTCACTTCAATATTGCTTTTTTTGGTCTTTTTTCTCCGTTTTTTTTTGTTTTTCCTTTTTTAATTTATTATTATTATTTTGTATTTTTAGATATCGCCTTTTACATGCTAAGCGAACACCACTGTCGCGTGCTCCGCACGGCGACGGACCTCTTCATGAGGGATTTCGACGCCACCCAGGCGGCCATCTACATGGAGGTCCACGACGTCTTCACGGCGGACGAGGCCCAGAACGTCGAAAATCCGGTAAATCTCATTTTTAAACCCTTTTTCCTATTTTCTGACTATTTTAATTTAAAAATACTTTAACAAATGATGAAAAAATGATTATTTAGGGCCTATTTCTCAAAACGGCCTGAGGCTGTTAAAAGCGGTCTTGTGCGGCCTGAGGCTGAAAAGCGGTCTTGTGCGGCCTGAGGCTGTAAAAAGCGGTCTTGTGCGGCCTGAGGCTGTAAAAAGCGGTCTTGTGCGGCCTGAGGCTGTAAAAAGCGGTCTTGTGCGGCCTGAGGCTGTAAAAGCGGTCTTGTGCGGCCAGAGGCTGTAAAAAGCGGCCTTGTGCGGCCTGAGGCTGCAAAAACGGTCTTCTGCGGCCTGAGGCTGTCAAAACGACATTTTTATTTATTTTTTCACCTTTTTTTAAAATTATTTTTTAATTTAAAAAAAAACTAATTTCAGCCCACGAGTGCCGAGCGCCTGCGCCAATTTCTTCGTATTTTCACTCGCAAAGCCCACAATTTGGACCGCCTCTGCGCCTACTTCGACCAGGCGAAACAGCCGCATTTGAAGACATTTATCGAGGATGCCCTGGAGAACCACCACGACAATCCCAGGTTTTTATTTATTTTTATTATTTAATTATTAATTTTTATTATTGAATTATTAATTTTTATTATTTAAATTTTAAAATACAGGATTTTAAATGGACAACTCGTCAGCCCGCTGTTTACACTCTGTATGTTGTTTACAACAAATGAATTTATACGAAAGGCCTGGCCGGGCAGTCTATCGTTAAACAGCGGACAGATTGTTAAACGTCGGGCAGTCGATCGTTAAATAGCGGACATATTGTTAAACGTCGGGCAGTCGAGTGCTTGTTCTATTATTTTAGAAAAAAACCTTTTCAAAGGCAGTAATTTAAATTCGGAAATAAACTATTTAATGTATTTTTTAAAATTATTTAAATTTAAAATTTTTTCAGACAGCTGGCTGGCATCACCTTATCTCCCGAGCACAGGAAGGGACTTCTCCTCCACGGAATGGTTAGTTTTCATTGAAATATTTATTTTATTTTTAAATATTTTAAAAACTATTTTTTAATATTTTATTTTCACTTTTTATTATTTTTAGTTTATATTTTAAATCAAAATTTTTTTAAATATTTCATTTTAACTTTTTATAATTTTTAACTTATATTTTAAAATCAATTTTTCATACTATATTCTAATTTTTAGGTTCCGTCTGCTAATAACCTTGTGAAGAGACCGAAGCTGAGCTCTGAGATTGCGGATAAGCTGCGAAAGAAAGATCAGAACGGTTGGTTCTATTTATTTTATTTATATTTATTTTATTTATTAATTTTTTTTCAATAAAACATTTTATTAATTTTTATTTTTTTAGTAAAAAATAAGAATTATTTTATAAATCTATTTTCAGACAGCTTTTTCCTCGTTCTCCACGGAATGGCCGGAAGTGGAAAGACGTCGTTGGCCGCGTGGGTTCTCGGAGAGACCGATCTCCTTGGAACGTGAGTTTTTGAAGTTTTTTAATTTAAATTCTAGAAAAGCATTGCAAAATTTAATTTAATTTTAGAAAAAAGGTGCAAAATTTAATAAAAAGTAGTCGAAAAATGAAAATGGTAGACTGTTAATCAGCGGGCAATCCGTTAAACAGCGGATGGCCTGTTAAACGTCGGGCAGTCGACTGTTAAACAGCGGAACAGATCGTTAAACGTCAGGCAGTAGACTGATAAACATAGGATAGCCCGTTAAACGTCGGGCAGTCGAGCGTTAAAATAGGATAGCCCGTTAAACATCGGGCAGTAGACTGTTAAACAGCGGACAATCGTTAAAAGTCGGGCAGTCGAGCGTTAAACAGCGGATATATCGTTAAACATCGGGTAGTCGAGTGTGAAACATCAGACAGTCCGTTAAACATCAGGCAGTAGACTGATAAACAGCGGATAGCGCGTTAAATGTCGGGCAGGCGTGCATTAAACATCGGACAGATTGTTAAACAGCGGACAGATTGTAAAACGTCGGGCATTGGACTGTTAAACAGCGGACAGATTGTTAAACGTCGGTCAGTTGTAATAGTATTTTTTCAATTGGCTAAATATCCACAAAATGCGTTAAAAAATCACAATTTCAGACAGAGAAGAATATTTATTCTTGTTTCGGTAGTATTTTGTCCTCTCTTAAATTTGTCTGAAATTTCCTTAAATTTTGGCGATGCTGGCTTTCATCGCAGTGACGGCCGGTCCGTGCTTCGGAATCTTTGCCTGAAAATCTTCTTTTTTTTGCTTTGAAAGGCAGAAAAAAAGCTTTTTTCATAAGAAAAAGGCAAAAACTCACCCTGATGTACTCGAGAATGCAGTGTGCGGCTTCTAAATAGAAGAGCTCGGATTTGAAGGCGAGTGCCCGCTGTTTACGGAGGGAGAGCGCCACGTCGGCGAATTTCGTGTCGAGACCTTTGAAGATTCGCGTGGTGACCACGTCGACTGCCACGTAGACACAGGCCCTGCCCACGCCTTCGCTGCTCACGACGGTCAGGGGACCACTCTGGAAGAAACGAGCGGCCTATGGTTGCCAAAAGTGGCTTTTGGTTACCAAAAAGCGGACCCCTTTTTACAGCCTCAGGCCGCTAAGACAGCTTTTTCTAAGGCTTTGTAATTTTGGTCGGCCTGTGCCTCTCCGTCAACCTAAATTGGTCCCATAAATTACCAATCACACGACCAAGGTTCGATCCCGGTGGGTGCACTTCTTTTTTGTTTCATTCTAGTTGGCTAATACGATAATTAGAAACATATTTAAGGCATTTTAAACAGTTTAAAAATTATTTAAATTATTATTAATGCGGTTTTCATAGAATTTAAAAAAATAAAAAATGTAATAATAAAAAAATATAAAATTTATTTCTAAAAGGGCTTTATTTAAATTTAATTTAAATTATAAAAATTTTGTAAAAAAAATATTGTTACAAATCCTATCTGACACTTATCGAGAAAAAAAACTTTAAATTTATATATTTTTTTAAAGTTAAAAAAATTCTTTAGTTTATCAAAACCACCCTTTAAAAAAACTTAAAAACTGGTGGATTTAATTTAAACAGTTTACAAATTTCACCGGTCCTAGTTTTAAAAATTTGTTGTGGTCTAAGAAATACAAATTTTAAAAACGTAAAATTAATTTTTAAACGGTTTAAAATGCCTTAAATATGTTTCTAGTTATCATATTAGTCAAAGAGTTGACAAAAAAAGAAATGCACCGACCGGGATCGAACCTTGGTTGTTTGGCTCGTGATTTATGGGACCAATTTGGGTTGACGGACATACACGCCGGGCATTGCACAAAAAGGACTTTTTGGGTGTGCAATATGCAAATTGAGGTGCTCACGTCGTTCTTGACGGTTCTCATGAAGCGGAGGACGGTGCGTGGAGAGGGCGTGGTGTTTGGCAGCCACGTGGGGAAGTGGTAGATCTTTGTGATGAGGGAGTTGGAGCATCCACCCGGCAGCACCTCCATCGTGAAGATGTTGGCGTCTGGGGTGAAGTCGGTCTTCTTGTTGTTGAGGAACATCTTCCCGTAGTACTTGTAGGTACCCGTGTCCTGGGGCCAGAACTGCTGGCTGGACTCCTTCCCTTCCTCGTAGAATCTGCACACAACGACCACAGCGGACGACTGGGCCTGCAAAATGGATTTTAGTTAATTAAAAATGTTTTTTAATAATTTAGAACTTTTTCGATTTTTCAGGCCTTTGGTAGTCAAAAAGCGGCCTTTGATTCGTAAAAAGCGGCCTTTGATTGTCAAAAAGCGGCCTTTATTTGCCAAAAAGCGTTTGAAACCGCCGTTGGAGATTCTATTAAGCTTAAATTGACACTTACTTTTTCGGGGTGCTAAATTCAAATGAGACCAGGTCGTGCCAATTAATCTTTCCAAATTCTTTCATTTTCTAATAGAAAGAGCTTGAAAATCATGGATGAAAATTCAATTTGGGGTTAAATCGCGTAGTTGATGGGGTCCGAAAAATGTCAACTTGAAATTTTCAAGCGGCCTATGGTTGCCGAAAAGCGGCTTGTTATTTGAAAAAAAGCAGGTTAGGCGGCCATAGGTTGCCAATAAGCGGCTTTTAATCGCCAAAAAACCACACGACCAAAGTTCGATTCCCGTCGGAATATTTCTTTTTTTCCTAAATTTAAATTTACTGATATAATTAATGTAAACGTAGTTACATTTTTCATTTTAAACTATTTAAGGACATTTATCACGAATTTTTCAAATTTCAGTTTTTTTCGGACTCAAAACCCCAAAATGACATTTTCGATAAAATTATTCTCAAAACGATTCTAAACTAATATTTTTTCTGAATTTTTCGAATTACATCGTATATGACAAGGCAAAATGCTCCTTGGTTGCCCTTTTAAAGATATAAATAAAGGCCTAGAAATCTATTTTTAAAACTCAGAAAATTTTTTTATTTTATTTATTAACGGCCTCTTTTTGGGTCTAAAAGATTTTAAAGAGGCTCCTAATGGTTTAATGTCCCAGATGGAAAAATGCCGGCCCTAAAATACTTAAAATTACATTTCAGATAAAATATCTTCAAAACTTTCCTAGAATTAAAAAAAAGATTCCTTGGCTCTAAATTTCTTCGAAGGTCCCACCTGGAAAACCATCCTCCAGAAGTCTTCTAGAGTGTTCTCCATGGGCGCCTGTGTGATCACGTACTCCTTGCCCAGATTCTCAAAGGAGACCCTATTGGCGTGGATGAAGTTATTTCCATTGGCTTCGCCCTCCTTCGGATCCAAGACGAAGCGAGTCTCTTCCACGCAGGGGATGTCGGGGTAGCGGCTGCGCTCCTTCCACTTTTCCTGCTTCTGCGGTTCCGCCAGGATCTTCTGCAGCTGGTTGTACTCTTCCCGCAGCACTTCGATCTCTGGAATGGAAGAAACCTCAGGCCGCTTTCTGGCAACCAAAGGCCGCTTTCTGACAAACAAAGGCCACTTGTTCTGTTTTCTGGCAACCATAGGCCGCTGGAACCGCTTTTTGGTAACAAAAGGCCTCTTTTTGACAACGAAAAGCCGCTTTTTGACAACGAAAGGCCGCTTTTTTGACAACGAAAGGCCGCTTTTTTAACAACGAAAGGCCGCTTTTTGACAACGAAAGGCCACTTTTTTAATAACGAAAGGCCGCCTTTTGACAACGAAAGGCCGCTTTTTGACAACCAAAGGTCGCTTTTTGACAACCAGAGGCCACTTTCTGACAATCAAAGGCCGCTTTCTGGTAACCAAAGGCCGCTTTTTGTCAAGCAAAAGCCGCTTTTGGAAATTAAGGCCGCTTTTCGACAACCTAAGGCCGCTTGGGCCGCCTCATACCCACAGGCCGCTTTACCTGCTTTTTTGGCAACCAAATGCCGCTTTTTGTCAATCAAAGGCCGCTCTTTGACAACCATAGGTCGCCTGAAAACTCACTTGTATGCGACGTTACATATCCATCGACGACGGCTGCCACTTTCTCCGGGACCCCCCTGGCCCCTCGGAGCGTATTCTCCTTGATTGGCTCCCTGCTGCATTTCTCCTCCTTTGCCTTCTCCTTGTCTTTCGCCGATTTCTTTCCTTTCATTTTCCTTTGGAAGTTCCGTGGAAAAGGAACAGTGGAGGTACAGCCAACTGACGGAGGAGCAGACGAAGAAATGAACTCTGACCCAAATGGTCAAAAAGTAGGAATACATTAAGTCTGGGTATTCAAATGAGGGGAATTTTGCGTACCTTGCTAGCAAAGATGGCCGAAAAGCGGCCCTGTGTTGTCAAAAAGCGGCCTTTGGTTGTCAAAAAGCGGCCTTTGGTTGTCAAAAAGCGGCCTTTGGTTGTCAAAAAGCGGCATTTGGTTGCCAAAAAGCGGCCTTTGGATGATAAAAAGCGGCCTTTAGATGATAAAAAGCGGCCATTTATTGCCAAAAAGCGGCCTTTGGTTGCCAAAAAGCGACCAAAAAAATAAGTTTCCAACAAAAAAACGTTAAAATATTTTAAAATATTTTGTTTAAAAAATCTTTAAAAAACCTTAAAGTTTCCATTTTCAGCCAATTTTTGGCATGGATGCTTCTAGAATCAAATTGTCATAAAAATGACATTCAAACTACTTTTTCGGGTGCTATATGCAAATGCGGGCTGCCAAATTGAAAAGAAACCGGATTGTATTAAATTAATCCAATTTTCAAGCTCTTTTTTATTTATTTAAAATAAAATTTTTTAAATTTATATTTCCAGGTCCTTCGACCACGTGTACTTCGTGACGGACAGTCGTAAGGACCCCTCCCACGTGAAGAACCTCTACTCGGACCTCCTGGTGATGCTCTCCGACTCCCACGTCCTCATTAACAAGATCGACCTGGCCACCATTCCCATCAGGCAAAAGGTAAGTTTTTATGGCTCCTAAATTCTAATTTTCCTTCTTTTTTTAGCTTCTAACCTCTAAATTTTCTTTTTTATCTTCTAAATTCTAATTTTCCTTCTTTTAGCTCCTAAATTCTAATGAGAAATGCTAAATTTCAGATCTCCGAAGCTTTGCGAGACCACCCGAACACGCTGGTCGTTCTCGATGACGTCACCCAGGCGGAGACCGTCCTCTGGGCGGAGAATCTGAGGGTGGGATTCTCTCTCTCTCTCTCTCTCTCTCTCTCTCTCTCTCTCTCTCTCTCTCTCTATCTCTCTCTATCTCTCTCTCTAATTTTCCTCTTTTTCAGTTGAGAGTCCTGGCGACCACCCGCAACAAGTCTCTCTTCAACGCGGCCACCGCCGACGTGGATTTCGTGGAGATCGCCGGATTCGAATTCGAGGAGACGAAGGAGTTCATGCTGCAAAAGGGGATCCAAGCGACCAACGGTAACATCAAGGTAAGGTCGATTTTGGCAGCAAAAGGCCGCTTTTTGACAACAAAAGGCCGCTTTTCGACAACCAAAGGCCGCTTCTTGTCAATCAAAGGCCGCTTTTAGACAATCAAAGGCCTCTTTTTACCAATCAAATGTCGCTTTTTGACAATTAAAGGGCGCTTTTTGGGAATCAAAAGCCGCTTTTTACCAATTAATCTCCGCTTTTTGGCAACCAAAGGCCGCTTTTTGACAATCAAAGGCCGCTTTTGGCTATTTAAATCCGCTTTTAAACAATCAAAAGCCGCTTTTTGACAACAATAGGCCGCTTTTTGCCAATCAAATTCCGCTTTTGGCAAACAAAGGCCGCTTCTTGCCAATTAAGGGCTGCTTTTTACCAATCAAAGGCCGCTTTTTACCAATCAAAACCGCTTTTACCAATCAATGGCTGCTTTTTGGCAACAAAAGGCCGCTTTTGGCAAACAAATGCCGCTTTTTGGCCATTTAAAGCCGCTTTTGACAATCAACGGCCGCTTTTTGAGAATCAAATGCCGCTTTTTCGCAACCAAAGGCCGCTTTTCGACACCCAAAGGCCGCTTGGACCGCTTTTTGGCATTTTAAAAGCCGCTTTCTGGCAACCATAGGCCGTTTTTTAGGCGATGAGGGCCGTGGAGATGGCACACAACGCGACGAGCGGCAATCCCGCCGCACTCTCCAAAATGGCCATTATCGCCGCGAAACGCCCCGAAATGTGAGTTTTCTTTTGATTTTCGCCTTATATTCTAATTTTTGAGTTTTTAAGTTTCATTCTAATTGAATTCTAATCAGAAGAAGATGTTGAAGTCCTAATTTGGCCAGATTCATATACTGAATTTTTTTGTCTTTTCAGTTATAATCAGAAGAATTGACCTATTTTGGACATTTTCAGGCTGCAGTCGTTGGCTTCTAAGCTTCTGAGGAGTGGCGTCAGTTCCATCAACTCCATCTCCCCCTACCGCTACAACAGCCTTCACGAGGCCTTCTCCAAATCGGTGCAGTCGATGGGAGAGAGGGAGCAGTCGGCCCTCGCCTGTGCGGCCGTCATGCCATCCGACCTCTGGGTTCCTCTCGAAGTGTGGGCCATGGTCGTGCCTGTGGACGTCATCGACGCTGGAGATATTTTTGAGGAGGTGGGTAGAAGCAGAGAAGAAGAGTCAGATGAGGAGAGAGTGGTCGCAGGGTTAGAGACGCAGAAGACAGGGTCAGAGACGCAGAAGACATGGTTAGACACGTAGAAGACATGGTTAGAGACGCAGACGTGGAGATCAGAGACGAAAAACTGTGTTTTTGACCATTTTTAACCAATTTTTTTCTTCAGATCAGAGTGCAGCTGCGAGCCGTGCACGACAACGGCTCTTGGCTCGAGGAATCCGAGGACGGAGACGCCTTCCGCGTGCCTTCCATCGTCTCCATCTACCTGAGGGAGACCGTCCCCATCGAGAGTCTCAGGGTCAGTCTCTCTCTCTCTCTCTCTTTCTCTCTCTCTCTCTCTCTTTCTCTCTCTCTTTCTCTCGTGTCTAGAAAATCAAAAAAGTTTTTTTTTAAATTTTCTACACTTTCACTTTAAAAAATATTACAAATATTTTTTTAAAAAACTATTAAAAATTCCATTTTTAATATCTTTTGGTTGAAATGTTTTGGTTGTTTTTTCATTAAAATTTCGACACTTTCGGTAGATTTTCTCTCTTTCTTGCCCTGTATTTTCTCTATTTCTCTAAAATTAAAAAAAAATCCAACCAAAAACTTACAAAAATGAAATATAATAAAAATAAATTGTTTAATGTTTTTTTAATGTAAAAAAATTTTGTAACTGTGTTTTTAAATTTAAAAAATTAAGTGATTTTTTTTTAAATTTTTAACTTTTTTAATGAACCGCTATAGTCCAGGATAAATCCTAAAATTTTTTAAATAATTAAAAAAATTTAAAATCTATCACATTTCAAAAGACACGAAGATTTTATAAATTAATATTTTTGTATATTGTAATGTATTTTTGTATATTAAAAAAAAACTATGGATTTTATCGATCAATTTTGAAGAATTTAATATCTGAATTTGAAAAGAGGCGACTTTAAATTTAGAAATAATCAATTTAATTCAATAATTTTTTTAAAAAAAACTATACAAGATTTAAAAAATTATATAGGCTTTTTACATTTAAATTTATAAAAAATTGAATAATTTCTTAAAATCTTTTTTAAAAATTTATTGATCAATTTGGGCGAATTTAACCCTCTATTTCAAGCGCAAAATTTATTAATTTATTAATCTTTTAATCTATTTCAAACGTCTATTTCAATCATTTAAAAAGTTATATTTTAGAAGAAAAAAATAGTTTAAATTAAGAAATAAACTATTGAATTTAATAATTTTGTTAAAAAATAGATTAAATGTAAAATTTAGATTTTTTTAAACAGAAAAAGGCATCTCTCTCTCTCTCTCTCTCTCTCTCTCTCTCTCTCTTTCTCCCTTTCTCTCTCGCTCTCCCTTTCTCTCTCTCTCCTTCTCTCTCTCTCTCTCTCTCTCTCTCTCTCTCTCTCTCTCTCTAACCCTCCCTATTCCAGGAATGCTTCGCCCGTCTGGAGACCGGCATCTCCAACGCCCTCTCCTTCATGGCCGCTGGCGATGGCTTCCCGAAGTCCCCTCTCCTGCGCGACTACTTCTCCGCCCACGCCGCCCTCTTCGGCTTGAATCTGCCCGGCTCCTCCGTCTGATCTCCCTTTTGCGATCTCTCAGATGTAGATATTCCCCCTAATATTCATATTTATTGCCCAAGGGCCTTGCGCTCTTAAGCGCCTCTGTGAATCTTATATGTGTATTCATGCTCAGCTGTAAGTACAACCTCCCACTATTATTTCATGTACTTGCCCGCTCAGCTGAGCCACCATTTTATCCGTCCGGTCTTTCCAATTGTTAGCACGTTATGTTAACCGGTACCCACTTGATAAGGGTCCTTTGGGCCTTAGCGCCAAAATTCAGGGATTATGTTGTGATTGAGACACTCATCCACTTTGACCATATGTTCTGTTTGTTAAGCTAACACGAATAAAGCTTAGGCGCTCCATGTTTTTTTAAAAAGAAAATAAGGGTTTTCTCCCAAGATTTATAATAAAAATAAAAATTTAATTTATTTTTTAATAATTTTTTAGAATTAAAAAAAATTATGTTTAATTTTTTTTAAATGTTTAATTTAACCCAGGATTAAAAATGAAAAAAAACGTCCTGATGTGACAAGAAAGCGGCCTGAGGTCGCCAGAAGAAAGCTGAAAGCGGCCTCAGGTCACCGGAAAAAAGCGGAAAGCGGCCTGAGATTACCAGAAAAAGCGGCCAAAGATTAGCATTTTTTGGTGATTTAGCCAGCCATGTAATTTAGCATAATTACTTTTTGTGGAAACGTGAAAATGCCCGTTGCTCCCTCTTTTCCTCCCGAATCTCCCGCGGATCGGTGGGGCCAATGGACGGGTCAGTCTCTCTCTCACTCTCTCTCTCCTCTCTCTCTCTCTCTCTCTCTCTCTCTCTCTTTCTATTTCTCTCTCTCCTCTCTCTCTCTCTCTCTCTCTCTCTCTCTCTCTCTCTCTATCTAACCTCTCCCTTCAGACATGACTCCCGTTTCTCCACCTCCCTCCTCGTCCTTCTGACAGCCGCCACGTCCTCCCTCCTGACAGCCGGCTGTCTCCCAGCCTCCGTCGCCGGGATATTCAACCTGGCGCTGGCCTTCTTCGTCGGCGAGGTGGGAGGTCAAAATCGATCGGCTACCGTAATCAAAAAGAAAATTGGCTACCGTAATCGAAAAAAAGCCGTGACCTTGAAAATGTGGTAATTGGAGTCGTTTCAGTGGTATGGTCTCTACGCGAACATCCTGACGCGGCATGTGAGGACGACTTTCGACTGGGCGAATGTGCTGGAGACCTACCAGCCGAGGGCCAGGACCTTGGGACATCTCTTTGAGGTAGGTAAAGATAGGGAAATGAGGAGAGAAAAGAGAGAGTTTAGCCTGAACCACCCACGCCTGCGCCTGGAGATGAGGAGAGGGACAAGGCGGCCAGTGCATTCCATCAGGCCAGGGATGCGGTTGGTTTGAGAGAGAGAGAGAGAGAGAGAGAGAAAGGCGGACGGTTAGAGACGCAGAGTTTTGGCGACCGATAGTGATAGTCAGAGACGCAGACAAACAGGCCCAGTTTGTTAGAGACACAGACAGCAGAGTCATGACAGATGGGCAGTGATGCAGAGATCGAACTTCAGAGTGTGGATGTGTTAAAGACGTAGAGGCACAGAAAGAGATGGTCAGAGACCCAGTGGAAGGCAAAAAAAAGAAGGGAAAGGTAGACAGTTAGAGACGCAGAGAAATAGAGAGAACCATCAATATTGCGATTAGGGCATGTTTCTATCCAAAACCAGACAGGGATACGGTAGCTACCGTAATCCATCCTTCGTCATACCGTAACCGGGACTACCAAGACTAACCTAATAAAAAAATGTTGATTTGTGGATACCGTAATCCTACGGCAATACTAAAGTCACAGTTAGCTACCGTAAGCGAACGATACTGTACCTACGATAATTCAGTCTTTCGTCCTACAGTAACCAGGCCGTGGCTACCGAAACTACAGTAATCCGAACTGTAGCTACTGTGGCCCGTAATCAGGTTGAAATACCGTAGCTACCGTAATCCAATAGTATGGTAATTACAGTCAACATAATACTAAAATGAAGCTACCGTACTCCATCCGTTGATTTGTGGCTACCGTAATCCTACGGGAATTTTAAAGACATCTTTAGCTACCGTAATTAGACGATACTGTGGTTACCGTATTCCATCCGTCGACACTCAAAGTACAGTAATAACTTGAGCTATATGTAGCTACCGTAATAAAATCGGAGTATTGTAGCTATAAGCAAAAGAGATCACGGCTACCGACAGCCTACCGTAGCCAAATCGGTGACAGCGAAACTACCGTATCCGTCACAGTAATATAATTATACTGTATCTACGGTTAGACACGCATGGTTTTGGTAGAAGGAACGGGTGGCAGACAACCAGACACGCTCATGGTGAGCGATAGTGATAGTCAGAGACGCAGACAGCAGAGTCATGATAGATGGGTAGAGACGCAGAGATAGTAGAGGAAGTCAGACAAAAAGGGAAAGATAGAGGGTTAGAGACAGATATCTAGACAGGATGACAGTAAGAGACGCAGAGAAAGACCGGAGAGGAGAGAGTTCTAGAGAAAGAAAAATAGAGAGAAAATTAGAGATGGAGAGAGAGAGAGAGAAATTCCCTTTTTCAGCACTACGCAAACGAGTACAACCACATCATGAAACTGAACCAGGAGACGACGAAGACACCCGAGGCGCCGAAGAAGGCGGAACGACCAGCGGAGGTACACAGAGAGAGAGAAAGAGAGAGAGAGAGAGAAACCCTCTAATTTCCAGTTCCTCGAATTGTGCGAGCTGTTCGAAGACGACGCCAGCAGCGGCAAGGAGTTGTGAAAAGTGAAGCTACAAAATGAACTGTTCAATAAATACATACTATTCTCGTTTTTTGCTTTTAAAAATAGGTCAAATCCTTATTTATATTGATTTTGTTTATTGATTGATTGTTTTTATTACGAATATTGGTTATGAAGGACTGGGGAACCAGACTTGTTTCTGGTAGCCGGTTGGGCCGAAGGGAGAGGGGTGGGTTTGGCCGTAGAGTTCGGGCACTTTGTGCCAGCTGACCATGTAGATGGAGGGAGGGTCTGGAAGAGAGGGTTAGACACGTTTTCACACACACTCACATATTCACACACGCACAGTTTGTGAAACTAGAAATTGTTTGAATCTCTTTTTAAAACTTAAATTTACTTGACAAAATCGCAAAAAATTTTAATATTGTGTACTTAATGTTAAAATTTTGTTTAAAATATTTTCAAATATTTTTTACTTAAAAAAATTAAATTGCTTCCTTTCAAATTTAACGTCAGCTTAAATAAGTATCTCTTTATTCAACATTTTTTTCTAAACACATTAGATTTTTTAAACAAATTTACGCCTGATTTGTTTAAAACAATTTTACGCCTATTTGAAACAGGTGTGGTTCACGCCTGAATATTGTTTTATAAAAAAAAATTACGGTTTCTTCACTTTTAAAATTCAGTTGTCATTATTTTCTCCCTTTTTACAAGTAGTATTGTCAGTATTCATTTAGCAGATTTAGACACGTGCACACAGACACAGACACACGGACACACGTCCACTCACAGAATGACTCACTTTCATCCCCATTGCTCTCGATCATAACCTTCGACTTGGCTCCCTTCTCTCCCGGTTCCTCCAGCAATTTCTTCAGTTGCTCTATGTAATTCATGGCGAATTTGAGGGTATCAACCTGAATTTTCAGAATTTTCTGTTTTCTAGGCTTTTTTAAAATTTCCAATATGGATAATAGAAAATTCATACTTTCGATAGTTTCCGGTCGTTGTTTGGCACGGGGAGACGGTCCCTCAGGGTGTCGAATCCCTTGTTTATACTGAAATTTTGGTTGAAGAAAGCATTTTTGTGGGGGAAATTCGAATTTCAGGCGTTTATTTGACTTTTGAGTGGTAAAAGTACCTGTTCATTCGTTTTCGTTCTCTTTCGTTGGCCGCTTTTCTCTGAAGGCCGGTTACTTTCGGCTTGGAACGGGGAGGGAGGGAGGCGTAGTAGGGGGAGGCCATGGAGGGAGAGAGATGGTAGTTGAAGGGGTAGGAGTTGTCCATTGATTTCTTAAGAATGATGATTTAGAGAGAGAGAGAGAGAGAGAGAGAGAGAGAGAGAGAGAGAGAGAGAGGGAAAGAGAGAGAGAGGGAAAGAGAGAGAGAGAAAGAGAGTGAGAGAGAGAAGGTTAAGAGAGAGAGAGGGGGGAGGGAGAGAGAGTGAGAGAGAGAGACAAAGAGAGAGAGAAGGTTAAGAGAGAGAGAGAGAGAATGGTCCGTTTCCGGAGAGGCCTGGGTGTGTAATTGAGACGGTAGTCGAGGTATTGGGTAACAACAGATGTCTCCGTATGTTTGTATGTGTGCGGAAGGGATTACCGACAGCCGGGGCTCGTTAGCACACCTCAGATGCATGAATTACACGAGGTCACCTCAGCAACGGCAAAGCGTGGGAGTGATTCTTAATTGGGTTCTCTCTCTTTCTCCCTCTCTCTCTCTCTTCTCTCTCTCCCGCTTTCTCTCTTTCTAAGAGAGAGAGAGAAATGAAGGAAGTTGAGACGGAGAGAGATAGGAAACTGTCTAAGATAGAGAGATAGAGAGAGAAAAATAGAGAGATGAGATAGAGAGAAATTGAGAGAGAAGAGAGAGAGACTATAAACCAGATGTCTCCTGCTCCTGTTGGCCAATAAGAGGATAATAGAGGCATTGCGTCACCCCGGGGGACATCCGCGCGACATGTGTACTGTAAGGATAAGCGATGCAACCACTTGAGAGCCCTTGGCGACACCTGACTATTCTTCCTCCTCAATATGCTCCCTCCCACGGGGCATCAATTGCTACCTTCAATTGTCTCTTTTGCTTCTTGGAATTTGGCTTCTTTAGAATTAGAATTGTGGACACTGAAAATTTCAGGATTCCAAATGGATAAGACTGGCCGCGAGTACGTGAGGGAGCGAATGCCGCTAATTGGTCTGGGCACCTATCAGGTGATTTCTCTCTCTCTCTCTCTCTCTCTCTCTCTCTCTCTTTCTCTCTCTCTCTCTCTCTTTCTCTCTCTCTAATTCTCTAGAACTAAAACTCTCTCCTCTCTGGTCTATAATAAAATAAAATAAAATAGGTTCTGGAAAAGGGCGTAATTTGGATTTTAAAAAAACTTAAAGTAACTAAAAAATTTAAAATAAAAATAATAAACATTTTTAAACTAAAATAATAAACATTTTTTTATTAAAATAATTACATTTTTAATTGTTTAATAATTGCATTTTTATATTAAAACAATTACATTTTTTAAATTAAAATAATTACGTTTGTAAATTTAAATAATAAACATTTTTAAATTAAAATAATTACATTTTTAAGATAAAATTATTACATTTTTATATTGATTTTATTAATTTCAACTTCATATTTTAACTGAAATCAATGTTCATATTTTAACTGAAATCATGTTAACGAAAACATTTACCCAACAACTTTTTAAAGTTATAAATTGAAAAAAATCTCACTCTCTCTCTCTAACTTTCTCTCTCTCGCTCTCTCTCTCTCTCTCTCTCTCTCTCTCTCTCTCTAGTCATCTCTCTCTCTATCTCTCTCTATCCCTCTCTCTTTAGATCCGCTCGAAGCAGACCATCCACACAATCGTCGATGCAGCCCTCGAAGTCGGCTACCGTTTCATCGACACCGCCCAGGTCTACGGTAATTTTCCACACTTTATTATAATTTTTTAAAAAATAATTTAAAATTTAAACTGCTGTTTCAGGCAACGAGGCCTACATCGGAGAGGCTCTGACTGAACTGCTGCCGAAATACCAGCTGAAAAGGGAGGATGTGGTCATCACCACGAAAATCTCGCCGGCGAACCAGGGCGCCAAGAAAGCGGCTGCCTCCATTGACAAGTGGGTTACGGTAATTTCCGGACCGGAAGTTCAATGGAAAATAGATTATCGATTGATTTTTTTTAGAAAAGCTTGAAATTTCTCAATTTTTTAGGTTGGAAAATTCAATTTCAGGTCATTGGCCAGTCTGCAGACGGAATACATCGACATCGTAATTATCCACTGGCCAGGCACCTCTCGTCTCGATGTTTGTATTTTTTTAAAGAAGCCGCCAGAATACGCGGCCTGAGGCTGCCATAAGCGGTCTGAGGTTGCCAAAAAAAGCGGAACGCCGCCTGAGGTTGAAAAGCTGAAAGCGACCTGAGGTCTCCAGAAAAAGCAGAAAGCGGCCTGAGGTTACCAGAAAAAGCTGAAAGCGACCTGAGGTCGTCAGAAAAAGCGGAAAGCGGCCTTAGGTCACCGGAAAAAAGCGGAAAGCGGCCTAAGGTCACCAGAAAAAGCGGAAAGCGGCCTGAGGTCGCCAAAAAAGCGGAAAGCTGCCTGAGGTCACCAGAAAAATCAGAAAGCGGCTAGTTAATAAAATCTGACATTTCAGGTGAAAAGCCCCAAAAACGCGGAGCTTCGAAAGGAGACGTGGCAGGTGCTCGAAGACTATCACAGTTCGTTTTCCGTTTATTTTTCTAATATTTTTGTTAATTTTAAAAAATCAATAAAAAGAATACTGTAACTATTTCAGAACGCGGTGTGATCCGTGCCATCGGGGTGTCCAACTACGAAATCGGCCATCTCAAGGACCTCTTCCAGCACGCTACCGTACTCCCAGCCCTGAATCAGGTCGAGTACCACCCGCACTTTCACCAACAGGACCTGGTCAAGTTCTGCGGAGAGCACGACATTCACTTTCAGGTTAGAGAGGGAGAGAGAAAGAAACACGGGGATACTGTAGCTACCGTAATCCAGCCTTTGTCCTACAGTAATCAGGCAGTGGATACCAAAACTACCATAATCCAGGCTTGTAGCTACTGCGACCCAGAAGCCTTTACTGTAGCTTCCGTAATCAGACAAACTGTACATACCGTAAGCAGGCTGATATACTGTAGCTGCGGTAATTCAATGGTCTGGTAGTACAGTCAACTTTCATATAAACATGCAGCTACCGTAATTCTTCAGGAACACTGTAATTCACTTTTAGCTACCGTAAGTAGGTGATACTGTAACTACCGAATACCAACAGCTCAATCTACAGTAATCCGCTGTGTGGAGCTACCGTATTCAAGACTCTCCTCTCCAAGGTTGACTGTATTTGAAAGCAATCGAAAGTACGGTCAGAATTGGGAGCACTGTAATCTACCGTATCTTTCAAGATCCACACAGGGGTACGGTCACTTCAGGTGTACTCTCGGTTGCTTTCAGATACAGTAACCCTTATTTGAATACGGTAGCTCCACACAACGAATTACTGTAGATTGAGCGTCGACCGTTGGCATTCGGTAGTTACGGTATCACTTACTTACGGTAGTTAAAAGTGAATTACAGTATTCCCGTAGGATTACGGTAGTCACAAATCAACAGATAGAGTATACGGTAGCTTCATCTTCGTATGTTGTTTACTGTATCTACCATACCATTGGATTACCGTAGCTACTGTAATCCAGATTGCTTATTGTAGGCATAGTTTATCCGATTACGGAAGCTACAGTATGGGCTTTTGGGTCACAGTAGCTGCAGTTTGGATTATGGTAGTTTTGGTAGTCACGATTTGGGTTACGGTATAACGAATGCTGGATTACGGTAGCTACAGTATTCCCGTTTTTTTAGGAGAGAGAGAGAATATGAAGTTGAAATTAAATAATATCACTTTAAAAATTTTTATTTCAAAATGTTGATTATTTTAATTTAAAAATGTAATTATTTTTATTTCAAAATGTTGATTATTTTAATTTAAAAATGTAATTATTTTAATTTAAAAATGTAATTATTTTAATTTAAAAATGTTAATTATTTTAATTTTAAAAATGTAATATTTGTTATTAAAACATGC
Organism: Oscheius sp. G VE-2021; assembly: GCA_022343465.1. Lineage (NCBI taxonomy): Eukaryota > Metazoa > Nematoda > Chromadorea > Rhabditida > Rhabditidae > Oscheius > Oscheius sp. G VE-2021. The sequence continues at coordinate 137,672 of JAJQXH010000052.1, forward strand.
CTATTATTTTAATTTAAACATGTAAAAATTTTAATTTAAAAATATGTAAGAGAGAGAGAGAGAGGGAGGGAGGGAGAGAGAATTGATCATTTTCAGGCCTACAGTAGTCTCGGAAGTCCTGAAGCGAGAGAGGAGCTCTTCAACGACGAAATCGTGCAGAAGCTGGCCGAGAAGTACACTGTACCCGTTCCCATCCTCCTTCTCGCATGGGGAATGGCCCAAGTAAGAGCCCTCTTCAAATTTTTAATGAAATCTATTGAATTCTGTAAAGTAAAGCCATTTTTCCAGGGGATCAGTGTGCTCCCCCGCAGCAGCAGTGCCGCCCACGTGAAGGAGAACTTCTCGGCGAAGGACGTCCGTCTGCAGTGGGAGGACGTGCAACAGCTGCTGAACAATGGAAAGTGCCAGAAGGCGTGCTGGGACCCAGCTACCGTAGTCTGATCGCATATCCTTATATACATTTGAATAAAACAATGTACAGTTTCGACATCTTCCCCTGACCTCTGCGTCCTGTCTTCTGCATCTCTAACCCTGTCTTCTGCGTCGAGAATGAGGGTCAGAGACGCAGAGTCAGAGAGAATAAGAGGTCAGAGACGCATAGTCAGAGAGAATGAGGGGTCAGGGACGCAGAGTCATTTAATTTTTAAAAAGTCATTTTTATTATATTTTTTTTCTTTTTTTTAAGTTTTGGTTGCTTTTTTAAAAAAAATTGGCACTTTCATTTTCAAAAAAAAGTCACAAATTTTAACAAAAAAAAATAATTTAATTTTTTTAAAATATTGAGTTTCATTTTTATTATATTAAATATTTGTAATGTTTTTTTAAGTTTTCGAGATAGAGAGAAAAAGAGAAAATACAGGGTAAGAAAAAGAAAAACATCTACTGAAAGTGCCGAAAATTTTAAACAAAAATGAAATATTTATTTTTTTTAAAACTTTTTTGGACCGCTATAATTATGCATACAAGCATACAAGCTGTAAGAATAAGAGATATGCATACAAGCGTTTTTGTTCCTCGCACCTAATTAAGTCCTCGCATCGCCTATTCATCAGTGCAACCATCTGCTCACGCTGGCCAGTTATCGATCGTTCTCGCCCAGCCTCTTCCTTATTTATTTGGGTCAGTATTGCGATTGTTTCCAATATGTTGCCTATTTGTGAAATTCCTACTTTTCTTTTTATAAGAATTCTTCAAAAGGTTTGTAAAACTGAAATTCTTGAATTAAAGCACTTCAGATGAATATAGTCAGTTGGATGAGAATGAGGCGGACTTGTAAAACAATCTTCGACTTTGTCATTCAAGAACATCACCGTTTCTCTTTTAGACACAAAAATAGAAAGAGGATTTTTTTGGAGTACAGAACAAAACCTGGAAATGGGGTTACTTTATGGGTTTGTCTTGCCTGACAGACAAGTTTACAGAAGCTTGACATTCGATTTGATCATAATTTCTACATCTGGAACAAGGAAAAACACCGTTACGTTGCGAATGAGAATGTAGAAATCAGACGAGAGGATGTGGCTGGGATGGTTTTTAAGGATATAACAGTGGTGAGTTGTGAAACAATGAAAAATACAAGTTCTGAATTTGCTCCAAAACTGTTTTGGTCATTAAACTATATTCCGAAAATGCCAGATCAATATCGATTTTTGCCCCGGGTTATCGCGCGCGCGCACGGGTTACGGTATCTTCGCCAAAATTTATCTAAACCCCTGACATATATACTTTTTGGAAAGCTATCGTCATTTTTAAAAAGTTTGTTATACATCTCAACTATCGTTTCTGGTCATTTAAAAAAGAAACGGTCAAAAAACCGACAAAATTCTATTTTTTTCATTATTATGGGTTAATTTGCGGACTAGCCACATACTGCATCATTTTTTTTCGAACAATTTGCCAGCGATATTATCTTTAAAACCTGTAAAAAAAGTTTAACCATTGTACTCATATTGTCAATTTAATTAGCTTTTTAATGAAAAAAGTCAAAAATAGTTTTTTTAATCAAAAAAGATTTGACTTTAAAGAATAATAGTGCGTTGTGTTTTTGCTGTTTTTAATCATTTTATTCACTAAAAACAGCAAAACAAAAAGCTCGAAATATTTTGTGATTTTTTGCCGTAAAAAGCGAATTAAATTGAATATATAGTACAATGGTTAAACTTTTTTACAGGGTTTTAAAGACTTTATCGATGGGAAATTCCGAAAAATACGATACAGTAGATGGCTAGTCTCGCAAATTAACCCATAGTAGTGAAAAAGTTTTAAAAAAAACCTTGAAAAAATGAAAAATTTGTCGGTTTTTTCACCGTTACTTTTTTAAAAGACTAAAAACTATAGTTGACATGTACAGTAACCCGGGCGCGCGCGCGATAACCCGGGGCAAAAATCGATATTGACTTTTGTTATGAATATATGTTGTAAAACACCAAAATTTAAAGAAAATAAAATCTTAATATCAAAAATTTAGGGGGTCCCAGATAGCTTTAGACACCCAAAACGCGGAAAATAGGTGACGTTTTGACTGCAAAAAATTTCACTCAATTTTATCCGAAAATTTTTTTTTCGTAAAACATCAGAACTTACTGGAAACGCTATATATATATTGTTTGTATGATAAATAAAAATTTATCAGTCGATCTCAGGCATTTTGAACGAACATTTATTTTTCAGATCGCGAATTTTAAAAATAGCCTATGGGGGGGTCCCCTCGATTTCCGATTTTAAGGTTTAATTTTGATCAGAATTGAATGCTCTACAACATATCAAAAAAATCCCGGATACACATTTCCATTTTTGAAAGTAAATTTTGTTTTTTTTGTCTTTCAGAGGGTCTAACTCGCTTGCGACCTTAAGAATCAATTTTTTGTTTATTTACATAGTTTTTTTAAATTAAATTTCCAATCGATTGACTTCTCCAGTTTAGAATTTGGCCCACATTGAACGGAGATAGAAATTTGACATATTAGGCCACGCCCACCAAAAGCCGAAAATCGATATTGTCAGATTTTGTCAGAAAAGACATTTATGTGTCTAGGCAAGTGGCTGGACAGCATATCAGCCCAAACAAAAAAAATATTTTTTTGGCGAATGTCCCTCTAGAATTTTTTTTTCGTGAAATACCTGAATGTGAGCCGAAATGGTCAATATGGACCTAAAAAATATAATCTTCGTAATTTTCAGTGTCCCATTAACGGGAACAAGTTTTCTCCTGAAGATTGGCAACGAATGTATACAATCGTCACCGCATTTCTTGAACGGGCCCCTTTAAGAAGCAAAATCCTTCGGCTGGCCTTGGAATTGGAACATTCAACTACGATTGTAAAATTGTTCCCGGATGTTGAAACTATTATCATCTACCTGGAGCTGGAATTCGTGTATGATTACGCGGCAGACGATGTGGAAGACGAGGAGGACGTGGAAGACGAGGAGGATGAAAGGGACGACATTTCCACATATGCGTGTAAATCCCAAAATGTTCTCACTATTTGTGAGAAACTTGACTTCAGAGTAGGTCCCTGCCTGGTTCTTGTCTGCTTTTACGGTCCTTAGGAAATGTAACGGTCCGTAAAAAATTGTAACAGTCCTTTTAAAATTAAACGGCCCGTTTAAATTTATAACGGTCCTTTCAAAATGTAACGGTCCTTCGAAAAATCCGGAAATTTCCAAATTTTTTTTTTCAAATATTTCAGTTGCAGAATACATTATATTTTTCATGTTTGAACATATGATTCAGGGTGCGTGGGAGTGTACGCGGAGCCCCCACCCCGCGGATGAATCTAAAAAAAATGCTTTTTTTAAAAATTTTCACAATTTTAACATAAAAGACGGTAAGGATGAAATTGTTTTTTTTTTAAACAAGCCTAATCAGAGCTGAATCTCAGCGACAATTTTCCCGCGATCGTCGGCAGTACAATTAAAGAAAAATTATAACAATTTTTCAAGAAAGACAAAATTAGAAAAAGTCAATATGTTACATTCCACGACAATACAATACATCCATGGGACAATTCATCCTTACCGATTTTTATCTAAAAATTGTGAAAATTTAAATTTTTAGATTCATCCGCGGTGTAGGGGTTCCGGGTACACACCCACGCACCCGGAATCAAATGTTCAAAAATGAAAATATAATATCTTGCGCAAAACTGAAGAAAATGGAAAAAAATTGTACCAAAGGACCCTTAGATTTTTGCAGGCTCAAATTTAAAAAAAAAGACTGTGAAAGCAGACAAGAACCCTCTGCCTTTTCCTTCACAACCTTTTGTTTTAGCATTTGAGTGGAATCAGTGTGAATATGAGATCAGTCGGTCATCACTTCTTCCAGCTCATCCAACGTTTCAGCTACTTGCACATTTATGAGCCTTATTGGGATGAAGACAATGGACTGTCCAGTACAGAACACAATGTCCATAGATTGTTGAAGGTGAGCCACAATAATTTTTCCAGTTTTATTTGCAAAATTCAGACAATCTCAAATGGTTCATATGATCTTGCGGGTGGAAAACACATTAACTTGATTTATTACGCTTCACTGGATGGCCGCCTTATTGACGGGAAAATTCTAAAATTTCCCGAATTAGAGGGAATAAACGGTACCCAAATTTGGAGACGCTTCAAGTCGGAATCTGTCCGTTGTGTAAGTTTTTAATTTTTTTTTCGCTCTATCTGGCCTAGGGGTCCTTAAAAATTATAACGGTCCATACGATTATAGCGGCCTTAAAAATATAACGGTCCATAAAATTTAGTTATAGCCGTCCATAAAGCATTTCAAAATGTAAAAAATAAATTTAAAAAAAAACTAATTTTTAAAAAAAATTTCATTACATTTCATGTTTGTGAGTTTTTGGTTTTAAATTTTTTTAAAGTTTTTACTTTTTTGGCTCTATCCTGGATTAGTGGTCCCAAACAATTATAGCAGTCCATACGATTATAGAGGCCCTTAAAACCACATAGCAGCCCTTAAAATTATAGCGATCCCAAAAAGTTTAAAATAAAAAAAAAATTTCATTTTTGATTAAAATTTTCGACACTTTCAGTAGATTTTTTTCTTTTTCTTACCCTGTATTCTTCTTTTTTTTCTCTCTATCTCGAAAACTAAAAAAACATTACAAATATTTAATATAATAAAAATGAAACTCATATTTAAAAAAAATTAAATTAAATTATTTTTTTGTTAAAATTTGTTAATTTTTCTTTGAAAATGAAAGTGCCAATTTTTAAAAAAAAGCAACTCAAAACTTTAAAAAAAAGAAAAAAATATAATAAAAATGAGTTTTTTTAAAAATTAAAACTGTTTTTACGGACCGCTATAATTTAAGGATCGCTATAATTAAATTTTATGGACCGCTGTAATATTTCAAGACCGCTCTATTTTTTAAGGACCGCTAATTCAGGATAGAGCCAATTTTTTTTGTTTATTTTTTTGTATTTGCTGTCTATGAAATGCTTTTAATTTGATAAGGACTTTTCAGATGCGATTTTCTACAGGCTTTTTTCTGGAAACAACCAACTATGAGGCATTAATGTCGTTTTACGGTACCCTCTTGCCACCCACTTCTCTAACGACGGTAGGTCAATGCTGTACAATTTGTAAAAGCTTATGTTTAGATTTGGTTTGATGTAATTATCAAGCCTAAAATAACCCCTGAAGATTTCATCGAACATTTCGTTAAAGGCTTTCCTTGCATGAAACTCAAAAATAGAACTGAATGTATAAACCTTGTGCGAGCGAGAAACTGGAATAAACTGAAGAAACATCTTTTGCCTGCAGTGAAGAAAAGCATGTGAAGTATGCATGTTTTCTGTTGTTCATTTTCTATTTTTTGTTTGTTCTCCAGTTATAATAGTCTTGCAATAAAAACATTTTTGTATATTCGAAAAAGCAACTGGTTTCCTTTAAAAAAATTCTCTCATTCTCTCTGCCTCTGCGTCTCTGACCCCTCTTTCATTCCGACTTTGCATTTCTGACTCTGCGTCTCTGGCCTCTCCTTCTCTCTGACTCTGCGTCGAATTTCAGAATTTTCTAAAATAAATTAGAGGTGTTCAAATATTTCCATATGTCGCCGGTTGGGTATCTCACGGATTTAAAGTGCCAGAAGGCGTGCTGGGACCCAGCTACCGTAGTCTGATCGCATATTTACTAAAGGTCAAATAAAACAATCGAAATTGAATAAAATCTGATCGCGTCTGATTTAATAAAATTCGGCAAAAAAAAGTTCCAAGAAATTCGGAGTCTAACCCTGTTTTCTGCGTCTTTAACCATGTCTTCTGCGTCTCTAACCCTGTCCTCTGCGTCTCTAACCCTGTCCTCTGCGTCTCTAACCCTGTCCTCTGCGTCTCTAACCCTGACTTCTGCGTCTCTAACCCTTCACCACTTCGTATACTTTCCCAGATGCCACTTTACATCTCCCCAGCCGTAAATCCTAACTGCCTCTACCTAGCAACCCAAATTCGTTCGCTTCCACAACAATCCAGGTAGTCCCCTTCTCCTTTCCGCCAACCCTTTTCCAATTTCGTTTCCAAATATTTCACCTAATTTCAACTTAATTCTCTTAAATTTAAACTTAAATTAAGAAATGATCAGTAAGAACCTTCTTCTTCTATGGCTTCAACTGTTCCTAACAGCTTACGGTACTTTTTCTAATTTCAAGAAGATATTTTTTAAATTAAATTAAAATTTAAAAATCAAATTAAGAAACCGCAGTTTCATCCAAACTTCCACCTGACGGATTGGCTGCCCTGAAAGTGTAGGCATCGATTGATACCGACTTTTCAAGGCACATCACTCCAAATGGGGAATCCTTGGAGATCCACTGACTCTCCTGGATGAATGTCAGTGATGCTTCTGGAGAATGTTTCAAAGGATGGAATTCCACTGAACCCCTTTGTCCTGGAACCACAGGTTTGATTAGATTACAGTAATCCAAGCTACAGTAACCAGATGTCCCTATTTTGCAAAAGAATCCCCTGGATCAACTGAAGATGTTGTCTGATTCGGATGTTAAGACCAAGAATCCAATTGTGGGTAGAATCATAATGCGTGTGATTGTCCAGTCGATACTGATAGTATTCCGTGGGTCTCGAAGCGTGAATTCGAAATGTGCTATCATTCAATATTGATCGATTTTTTTCTTTATTAAAATGCGAAGCGATGCGCGCCTGAACTTTGAAAAATTACAAAATAGATCAATTAATCGGTAAATGATATTATACAAGGTATTAACTGGTGATCAATATATTATCAATCGATATTGATCGATATCGCAGGGTCTCGAAGCGATCATGCTCCGGAACTTTCAAGATGCCAAAAAGATCAATAACGGGTCTCGGAGCGATTGTGCGCCTGAACGTTGCAAAAAACTTGATCTATTGAACCTTAAATAATATGAATAGAAAATGTGCATTCAATCAATAATTATTGTTTTTACTGGGTAACGAACAGATAGTTTACCAGAACTTTGCGTAATTTCAAAAGAAATCAATTGATCGGTAAAATGTGTCATTTGATAGTGTACAACAAATATTGATTTATTTAAATGGGTCTTGTAGCGAAAAAGCGTCAAAATTTCAAAACTGTGACATATTGATCCGTAATTTGCATAATCAATACGCAATATTGAAGTTTTATGTATTACAATCATACGTAATGTATTACAATGGGCACGGTACCGTAATCAGGTTCGTGGCGAGACCCCCACCTTAAGAAAAACTGACCTTTTGGGTGGTCAACGAGACCCCCACCTTAATAAAAATTTTGCCTTGCGAGACCCCCACCGCCGTACACTAAGGCGTGCTGCCCATGTATGATTACAATAGGTCTCAAAGCCAATTTGTGTCAGAATTTAGCGAACTTATAATGTATTGATCCGTAAATTGAATAATAAATTGCGCTTTGGAGGTGTACTGTAAGGTGTACAGATTACTGTAATTCAAACTACCGTATACCACCGATGCCCCTATTTCGCCAAAGAATCCATTGTATCAACTGAAGACAACTTGGATGTCAAGATGATCGATCCCAAGAAGGATCATCAGATGATCTAATTTGAATAATGCGCAACAAAAAAGACTTATTTTAGACTGCTAGCCACTTTATTCATAAATTCAACAAAACAACAACTAATCGCATTAAATTCAACAAAACAACTAAATTCACAAGGAATTGGGGGAACGGGTTATATTTCTAGGCTGTCACTGCGATCGGACCACTCGCTATGGGGACTCGAGGCTGCCTTCTGGTCGAAGATGGCGGAGACCTTGGATTCGTCGTGTTCAGCAGGCGACATGCCAGATAACTAAAAAGTGGTTGATTAGAATATGGAGAGGGAAAAGGAGGACCTCATCGGCCGAGCTGGAAGGGCGAGTGCGGCGGCGAGATCTCCTCAGAAGGGGGGTGATCTCCAAAGTGTGGTCTTTCTGGAAGGAGAGATTTAGAGAGATTTAGAGAGAGAGAGAGAGAGAGAGAGGGACAGATAAAGAGGGGGAGAGATAAACATAGAGAGAGAGATAGAGAAAGAGAAAACTGACCCCGCCGGGCGTGGCTTGCGGGAACTCCATGAGGCTTCCGAGGGCGGAACGACGGCTGCCACGAGACAGTCTGGCAGGCGAAAGGACGGGTTCCTTCTGAAAAACTAAATTAGTAACAGAAAAATCGAAAAATCAATTTACAAAACAAAACCCATAATTTAAAGACGAATACTGATATTGAAAATAAGCTAAAATTAGAATTTAGGAAATTATTTTTAAATTAATTTTTAAAAAAAATTAATTTTAGAATGATTTTTCTAGGAAACATTTCGCTGCCAAAATATGGGAAAATTAATATGGGTTTAAAATTAAATAAATCCAATGTTCAGTGAACAAAATAATTAACTGGCCCAACTCGTCCAGTTTGGAAAAAGTAGAAATTCATTATTTTGACAAGTCAATAAAATCGGATTTCTGGCTCTTCCGCTGTAAACAGCGTGCATACGAGTTGTCCCTCTTCCCAGAAGAATTAAAAACCAACCTCCGGTACATCGAAAACGTCTGCGGCTGTGGTGGTGATGACAGCCTTCTTGTTCGTCCTCCTCCTGGAGGGGTACTGGGCGCGCGCCACGTGTTCCTCGTTCAGAGCGGCCATGGCCATCATCAGAGGGCCTGAAAAAGCAGGGAAATAATTTTATTATGTATTTTAGAATAAATCTATGTTTTTAAAGAATTTCCCTTAATTAAGTTTTATGAGAAAATTAATTTTGTTATCTAATTAATCGCAAAAAATTAGTTTAAAAAAAATAAAGAAACCCACTCTTTTCGACCCAGGAGAGGAGGCCCCGATCCACCCACTTCATCTTGCCGAACACGGCCACCATGTCTTCGTCCCAGCCGCCGTCCTCCTTCTGGAATTTTTTTTAATAAATAAAAAATTATATTAATCAATAAAAACAATGGAAAATGTTTTTTATTAAAAAAACTATTTTTAAGTTAAAAAAAATTAATAAAAGGGAAATAAAAACGAACCCGGGCCTTGTCCTGCCGCCACTGGCGGTAGTTCTTCTCGAGGCACCTCCACTCGGCCTCGATTTCTTCCGGAGAACCTGAAAATATTTTTAGTGGAAAATTTATGCTTTAAAATTGGAATTTAATACTATTAAAATTTAAATAATTTCCCGAAAATCGCCGTTTCATTGAAAATTGACTTTATAAAATATTATTTTACAGTGGCATTTATATTTATTCTACCAAGCCGCTTTTGGCAACCAAAGACCGCTCGGATAGCTTTTTGGCGAAGAAAAGACGCTTTTCCCAATTAAAGTCTGCTTTTTAACACAAAAATCTAATTTTACCGCTTTTGGCAACCAAAGACCGCTTGACCTGCTTCTTTTTAAATATTAAAAACAATTATTAATAAAAATTCAAAAAAAAAGGAAAATGTACCTTTAAAGTTGGCATTCTTGGCGACTTTTGTCCAGCACTTCTCCCGGAGCTCCTTATTCGTGCGGAAGCAGGGGTCGCATCTGTCGTAGAGACAGGGGAAGGCCTTCACGGCAGAGGCGAACGAGGAGTAGAACTGAAAGAACGTTTAAAAACTAGTTTTTCTAGTCTAAAACTATGTTTTTGAAGTCTAAAATCTCATTTTAATAGAGAAAAGATCAAAATACCTTGGGATTCTTCTCCAATTCGCTGAGGACGCTGGCTTCGGAGTCGGAGGGCTTGGGCACAGCGGGAGGGGCGGCGACCCTCTTCGTCCTGGGGGTGGCCTTGGGCTTACGGCCAGAGCCACGGATGGTCTCCACACGGGGAGTAAGGGCGGCCGCAGATTTGCCTGGAAAACAACGATTTATATGTTTACACGCAACAAACGCCGCATGTGCAAATTTTTTAACTTGTCAAAAATTGATAAAGCCGCTTTTTTGGTATCCAAACGCCACTTGACCCGCTTTTTTTTGTATGCCAAATTTCGGTTTCAGACGCTTTTTCCATGCATTTTTGACAACAAAAGGCCAGTTGACCTACTTTTTGACAAATAAAGCCGCTTTTGGCAATCATCGGCCGCTTGGCCGTTTTTTTCAGCCACGCCTCATTGCATGTTAGAAGGTCAAAACAACACACATCTAATAATATATTAAAATTTTAAGTATAGTTATCAATCTATTTTCTTTCTTTTTGTAAAACTTGAATCATAATTTTAGCCGCATTGAAAAATAAACACGAATAATGTCTTAGACTAAAAAATAACTTTAAAAAAAACCCAAATTTAATTTTTGGCCGTTTTTTTTGCGGTTTCTATTCATTCCGCCCGCTCCTTGCTGTTTTCCGTATTTTCTGAAGCTCTTACGTTTCTTCTTTGGAGGTTCTTCTTCTGAATCGGAGCGGGGGTCTCCTATGTCGTCGATGAAAAAGTCCTCCTCCTCGTCTTGGAACATCCAGAAAAGAAATCAGCAAATCCAAAACAGGGACATATCAGAGGAAAGTAAGGGTTGGTTAGAACCTCAGAGCATAAAAACAGGAGAAAGAAAATAGATTTATCGAGAGAAACGGGATTACATCAATAAAAGAAGTCAACAACAAAAACCTCAGAGGCACCAATAACACGTGCACTACAATAATACTTGTGTGTTTCAATAAATCTATTTTTTTCTTAAAATAAATCTTTTCCTATCTATCCCCTGATGATGGAGAGGGTCTCGTTGACGGCGTCCAGCCAGGCATTCAGCAGTTCGCGAGAATCCGCAGAGAGGAAGAGCCTGAAGGATTGATTTGAATAGTGGGAAAGAAAGGAAGGAGGGATTACCTCTTCTTGTCCATGACGGAAGGAGCGGTGGGGAAGAGGACGTTGACGGTGAAGGTGAAAGGACGGGGGCAGAGCTCCGGAGTGCAGGGGCCGACCTCGTTCTGGGTGCAGGTGGACAGGTCCAGACGAGCCTTCGGCTGCTGAAATTCCAAATGTGAGTTAAGAAAAACGGGTTTTCACGGGCTGATTGAACTGAACTAATTGCTTAATTTGTGAAATAAAAGCCGCTTTTTGGCATAGGCCGCTTGACCTACTTTTTGGCAAAACGCCACCTGACCTGCTTTTTTGTTACAAGCCAATGTTTTCCCGAATGTTCCTTCACTTGAAGGTTTACATTAAACAACTATTTTAAAAAAGACAAAATTTTACCGAACAAATTAAACTTTTAAGTATATTTTTCAATCAATTGTTTTAAATAGAAAAGTTGAAAACATTGTTTCAGCCACAATTGGACATTATCCGGTGTCAGTTTGAATTCACCTAAATTTGTGTAAATCAATATCTAAAAATTATTAGTGCTATTAGAATTTTTTTCAAAGTAGTCGTAAGTTTCCATGATTTGCCATATATTGCAAATTTTTGAATAATTATATTTTTACATGTATTTAAATGAAATGAACAATGTTCCTATTTGGAAGGCTTTATAAATCATTTATAATTCAATTTAAATACAAAAAATAAATAAAAATAATGGCTTCAAATTTATTTTTTCCATGCTTGCGTCCCAAATCTTGAAACGTAAGACTAGAAAACCTTGTTTTGATCCTCCGATGGGATCCCCATTATTTCCCAGAAAGTCCGACCCGTGAGAACCATCGTCAAAAGCCCACCTTCTCCATGCTCTCATCGTCGGGATACTTCCAGAAGAGGATGGTTCCGCGACGCAGAACAGCCCAGTAGCGCTCCCAGGAGCTCATTCCGGAGACGTTCTGATACATGGTCTGAAAGAGGGAGGATGAGAGAAAGATTTGAGAGAGAGAGAGAGAGAGAGAGAGAGAGAGAGAGAGAGAGAAACTGACCAAGAAACCACGGTAGTCGACCTCGATGGAAGGCGGCAGGGTGGTGCAGTGGGAGTTGATGTCGATGGTTCCGTCCAGCGGGTACTCGGTTTCATCCAGATAGAACTTGTTGGAAGAGGTGGTGTCCCTAGATTCAAGTCAATTACCACCCATCTGCCAGGAAGAATCACGGTTTCACATGATCTCATTTGAATTTAGCACCCAAAAAGTACTGTTTAAAGTAATTTTTACGACATTGAGAAGAATCCTACCTGGTGAGCTGGATGTATCCACAGCGGACGAATTCTCCGATGGGGAATCCACTGGGGCTCGTCAGTGCCTTGCGCTCTGGAGAAGAATTACGTGAAAACGGGGCAAACCGAACGCAACCCTTGGGAAGCAAGTTGCGGCACTTGCTGGCGAAGGCCGAGGCACACGACAGCTCCTCCTGCTTATTCTCAGACAGGGCCTGCAACTGCTCATTTCACGTTCAGTCGTCAGAATTCCAATGAAGGAAGGTCTCCAGAAGACGAAACACGACTCTAGGAAAGATACTAACCAAAGCGTAGACCTCCAGAAGAACGCAGAAGTCGACGGGGAGGTTGGAGAAGTTGACCTTCTCGGTAAAGTGGATGGTCCTCAGGCGGTTCTGGTGATTGGCGAGTAGGGTGACGGGGGCCATGGCCTCCACCTCGGTTCCGCACTTGAAAAGCACCACGAAGGTGTAGGAACAGTCTGAAAATAGGAATTTCAAATTGAAAATTCAGCAGATAGAGAAGGAAATAGATTTTAGCAGGGTGCAAACCCACTCAATTCATAAGTCCTGGTGTAGAAGCTTCTGTTGAGATGTATGGCAACGTTGGAGATGGTCAGCGATCCCCTGACGTCGCGGCTCTGCGGCGGAGGGGGACGACGGACCTTAAAAGATATTCATTTCATGATTTAGCTTCCAATATGCAAAAAGAATACAGTAATTAGCATATAGGAAGACACATTTGCTCTCCAATATGCAAATTGGGTTAATTAAATTGACACTTACCGTGGACAGCGCCTGGAGACGCTTTATCTCTCGCTGAAGAAGGGCAACGCGTTCCTTAGCGATCAACAAAGTCTTCTGAGCATTCATCTGAAAAAGGACATTGAATATAACGATTTTAAAAAGTTTAAATAAAATTTTAAGTTGATAAAAATTTATAAAAATAAAAGATCACCTCCTGAATCGGCTTGGAGTCCTTGCGCGCTTGCGAGAGCGCCTTGTAGAGCATGCTGATTTGCTGATTGTTCATTTTTACGATGTGTTCCAGGCGCTGAAATAGCAATTTTAATTTTAATTGTATTTTAAATTTATAAAATATGAAAAGATAGCATAAAGAGGAGACAAAAAGGCTAAAAAAGAAATCTTACGGCGATTTGCTGTTTGTAGTCGACCTCAGTGCGGCTGACGTCGGTGATGCTGCTGACGAAGGAGGTGTCCTCCATGCGAGAATGGTGGTGCTGCGTGGTGGCGTACTGGGAGACGGTGTTGCGGGGACTCTGCTGGGGAGTAGAAGTGGCCAAAGCGCTGCCGACGACGTAGCGCTTTCCAGAGGCGGCGGTGCTGTTAGTCTGAAATTTAGATTTAATAGGGAAAATAGACTTTTTGAAGTTTAGGAGTTGATTTAATGCCTTAAAATTTTGGGGGATTAGCCAAAAAGCGACTTTTAATTGTCAAAAAGCAGGTTAAGCGGCTTTTAATAGCTAAAAGTAGGTTAAGTGGTCTTTGGTTGTCAAAAAGCGGTTTTTATTACAAAAAATTAGGTCAAGTGGGCTTTGACCACCAAAAAGCGACTTTTAGTTTTAAAAAAGCGGTAAAGCGGTTTTTTCATGTCAAACGCAGGTCAAGTGACCTACGGTTGCCAAAAGCGGCTTTTAATTGAAAAAGTATACCAAGCGGCCGTTGGTTGCAAAAAAGCGGCTTAAAGTCGCTTTTTAGTTTACCTTGCCGTAGATTCCTCCCTGGAAGAGTTCGGCCGCATTCGGGGCGGCGGTGGGAGAGAAACGGGCGGGAGCGGCGTCGTGACGAGAGGCCATGGTTCCGGCCTGGGAAGAGGCTCCATAGGGCTTCTGCTGGGCGGCCAGGATGTCCTCGCGGGTGACGGTGCTGGTTCCACGGCGGTTGCCGCGCTGCATGGCACGGTAGCCGCTCATCGAGTAGGTCAGCGGCTTGCGACGGACCTCCTCGTTGTCGGAGGAGAGGAACTCCCTGCTGCTCACCAACTTCTCGGAACCGAGGTGTTCCTGAAAACGGAAAAATTGAGAATCATTTTTAACAGAGATACTAAAAAGGAACCGCTAGTTGGCATGCTTTTTACACGATATCTAACGTTTACAGAGGACGACTAATTATCGAATTCAATAAATATTTTCCAAGAAAATGCAAACTGTTCGACAAAGTTTTAGAAAATTAAAGTTTCATATAAATTGGGTATTTTTTGTTAGATGTTCCACGACAATGAAGACTTTCCAAGATATGCATATTTTAAAAAGTATTACATGTTTTAAAAAAAACAAATCACATTTTATTAAGCAGTTTTAAAGGACTAATTGGTATTTCGTTAAAAAAAAAAGATTTACGGCTGAAAAATGGTTCCAACTGTTTTAAGCTTCATAAATCCAATTTAAAAGTAGAATTATTCATCATTTATCAAATATATGTGATAAAATGCAAAAACTATTTATTTGATGTTTGCCTCCAAAGTAAAGGAAATTTTCGGGGAAACATTAGTTCAAGCGCGAAATTCACGATTTCTCAACTTCAGATAAGTCAACTAAAATTATAACGATCCAAAATTTTTAAAACAAATTTTTTTATTGTCCACATTATTTTATAATTGGTTATGTATACCTTTGAACCCAATATTTAAAAAAATACAAGATTTAAAAAAAATGTTTAAAAACTAGATTATTATTAAAAATAAAAAGGCGTGCAAACTAATTTCCCTCCAAATTGAGGCTGGAACAGAATAAAAATGACTTACATCGACGAATCCGAAGAGGTTGTCGATGTGTCCATTGACGCTCTTATCCTCCGCCACGTCGTCGAATCTTCCCGAAACACGGCGTCCCTCCCTGATGACGCAGTAGTCTCCCTCATCACGGGCCGACTTGAGACTCCTCTGGTCTTCGTAGTCCCTCGAACGGGCGTAGTTGCTCTCCGCCGTCATGGAGATCGTGGTCCTCGCGTCCTTCTCCGAAATGAAGGCATAGTCATCGTCCGGCCGCCTCCTCTCCTTATGGATCTCGGCGTAGCGGTGGCGATCGTCCATCATCATCACGTACTCCTCCTCGCGGATTCGCTCCTCCTTCTTCTTCTGCACTTTGGCGTAGGAGGGCTCCTCCTGGTCGAAGCGGTTCTAAGATTCTAATGAGTCAAAGTTGGAGGTTTAGAACTTACGCTGTGGTAACTGGCGTGATGGCTGAAGCGACTGCTGTTGCTGGCCTCGTGGCGACTGGTCTCGCGAGCAGTTCTGAAACATTTGCATAAAGGAGGACAAAAAGAGGTTAGAGACGCAGAATAAGAGAGAAAGAGAGGTTAGAGACAGACGCTGAATCAGAGTAAAAGAGGTTAGAGACGCAGAATCAAAGAGAAAGATTTACCTCAAATGCTCGGAAGCCTTGGACACGTGGGAGACGTTCCTCCTCCTCTGCTGGGAAGCTCCAGAAGTCTCGAATCCAGCCGCGAGAGCCCTACAACCACCCGATCAATCGCTTTTTTCATCTTTCGAACTTGACAGAACCCCTCGGGGTGTGACGACCATCCTCGAACGAAGACTGGATGGCAGGATCCTCGGATCGCACAGAACGAACGTCAAAGTACTGCTCCTCTCGGCCTGAAACTCCTTTTTCATCCACTTTTTAAAATTAGAATTTAAGCCTCCAAAATCCCCAAAAACCTACGTTTCTCGTGGAAATCGGCGGGAACGGCGTTCCTGAAGCGGTGATCGTTCTCGTCGTAATCGGACAAGGCGTTGTGAAGGCTAAAAAGCTAATATTAAGGTCACAAAGGTTCCTACCCGGCATTTTCGTAGCTATAGAAGACTCCCTGGTGATTGTCGGTGAAGTCGTCGCCCTGCTGCCTCACAGATGAAGACCTGTTGTGGCCCAGCGGCTGACGCTCGTCGACGAAGCTCTCGTCTGAAAAAAGAAGGTAAATTAAGTGAAGCCGCTTTTGGCAACCATAGGCCGCTTGAACTGCCTGTTGAGAACGAAAAGCCGCTTTTTGGTGACAAAAGGCCGCTTGACCATATTTTTCCTAATTAAAGCCGCTTTTTGGCAACCAAAGGTCGCTCGAGCCGCCTTTTGGCAACCAAACGGAATACCTTTAGCCTGATGAACGGCGTCGGTCTCTTCGCGATCCGAGTCGTTGGCTTCGCTGTTGGCACCAGTGCGGCTGGCGCTGGAACGCAGGGAATTTCCCCTCAGGACCAGCTCCTCCTCGGTGGCCTTGGCCTGGATGTGGTCGAACATGGAGGCCAGGTTGCGGATCTGGCCAGGACGCAGGTTCTGCCTGAAAAGATTGAATTTATTTAATTTTAGAAAACTTTTATTTAAAAATGTGCCTAAACACATATTTTAACATAAAAAATGAAGAAAAGGGTACCTGACGGTATCTCCAGCCTTCTTGGTGACTTTGCTGTTGCTGGGCTGCACCTGAGGCTGTTTCTCCGCCTTCTTGGGCACCGGTGGAGGCGGGGTCAAAGGGCGGTTCCAAGCGGCCGGCTTCTCGGCGACGTGCTCGAAGCCAGGAGGAGGCCTCATGTGGCGGGGCTCCTTCGGACGAGTAATCTGAGCGGGCGAGAGGCAATCTCCACCACCCAGCGGCTTCCTCCTCGATTCGTTGTCCCTCGGAGGACTGTTCTGATTGTAAACGATCCAGGTCTCTGAAATAATGGTTTTAGGGAGTAAAAAAAGCGGTTTTTCATTATAAAAATCCACTTTCAGAGGAAAAAAATAGTTAAAAACACAATAAAAACAGTGATTTTAGTGACTAAAAAAGTGAGTTTCGCGGAGAAAAGGGCAAATTCTCAGAAAAATGGCTAAAACGCACGCTGGGGCAGTTTCCTGAGCGGTTCCTGGGGCTTTTCGGCGTCCTTGGTAGCAAAGGGGCCCTTGGTGTTGGCGATGGGGGCACTCTTGGGAACGACGAGGGGATGGTCACAAGCCGGCTTCGGGACGGCGGTGGAAACAGGCGGCTTCCACATGGAAGACGAAGCAATCGGAGGATCCTGAAAATGAAATTTTAACGATTTACAATATTTATTTACAGGAAAAGTTTACAACCTGTTGTAAACAGCATGCAGATGAGTTGTCCCTTCAAATTTAAGAAAAGCTCACCCTAGGCATTCCGCTCATCCTGTCGCCCTTCTTGAAAACGGAGATACGAGAAGACTTCGGCGTGGTGGGGAGCTTCAGTTCGTGCAAAGCCTAAAATTCTAATTTTCCGGAAGTCTTCTTCGACGGACCAGATTTCGGAGATTGCTCGAAGAGCGATTTTCAGGCACAGCGGGAGCGACGTTCTTGTTGACGACGATCTCGTTCGAGTTGTGGTCCGGCTAAAAAGATCTTTTTACCTATGACCGGATTTTTACTTCAGAAAAACAGATTTTTTAAAAGTATTTTCTTTACAAAAATTAAAAATAGAGAGAAAATCCTAACCTGGGTGACGACAGCCGTCTGGCGGGAGAAAATGGCGGTGGTTTGGTAGCTCCTGGAGACACCCGACGACCTAGCTTCGTTCTCCTAAATCAATTGGTTTAATCAAGAAATTGTAAATTGAAATTATAAATACAATTTACTTTAAAAAATTGATTAAAAATCGATAAATCGCGTTAAAAAAATAAATTACGTTGGCAGATGCGTCCTCCTTGGCTCGGTTGGCGAACATCACATTCAACGCGTTAGCGCCGGGGTGCTGAAATAACAATGGTATAATAAAACAAGCAAATAAAGAAAAATTGAGGATTATACCGGAAAGGCAGCAAAGCTTTACTACTTTTTCCTGGTCTTTTGTTAGATGTTCTAACTGAGAACCACTGCAGTATGCAAAATTAAGCGGTAAAGCGCACGAAGCAAATATAGATAAACGAGAATGATGAAAACGTGCCAAAGGTAGAAAAAAGTCCTCGTGCGCTTTATCTTCTTACAGGGTTCTCACGAACCGAGAACTTTCTTGATCCTAACTTTTTTCAAACCCATTTTTTATTCGAAAAAAAGAACATTAAGAAATTGAGCTTGAAGAAAGTTAGCGCCAAAAAAGTGCTCGGCCCGTGAGAGTCCTCCCTACCTATAACTAGAAAATGGGTTCTGAGGAAGAAACAGGAAAATTTTGATAGAACTGATCAACCAAAAGTTCTGTGTCTGCATTTTCAAAGGTATTCCTGTCAAACTTTAATATTTTACATTATTTGTGTTGTGAATATCAGTTTTAGGCAAAATATACACAGCTACTCCCCTATATTAATTTTTGCTCATGTTTCATGATCAAAAGTCGGGCTGGAACGGTCAAATATATGTTTTTTTTAACATTGAAAATTAACTTTTTTACAATATTAATTTTTCAGTCGATTTTTTTCAAAAATGGTGGATACTTAAAAAAATCCCGTTATTTAATTTAACTGGAAAATATATATACCTTTCAACTCTGTTATTAATACAAAAAATTTTTAAAAAGTAAAATGAAATATATTTTTTTTAAATTTGTGGACTGCTACTCCAGGATAGTCAAAAAAGACAAAGAGGCAGTCATGGAAAAAGTTTTTTTTAAAGAAAAAAATTGATTTTTGTAAGATTTACAAACTACTTTTTTAGTTTGTGTAAGGTTTGCGCAATGTTTGAAAACCGGTTTTCATAAAAACAAACATGGCTTTGTAGGTAAATTCTTCCATTTTTGGCCTGCGTTTGCCATTTTCTATTAAAAAAAAAGGGATTTCCCTGAATTTTAGCCAGTAACTGGTCTCTACAAAATGCTCATATCCTTTTCCTGGCCAAAGTGGATAAAGTACGCACTCCGCGAGTCTCGAACGAATTATTGAAAGTGGGCTTATTCGGAGACACGGGAGTCGAGGTGGCAGTAGGCGGAACATCTGAAATAACCAATTTCAACCGGAAGGAGGGATACATTTACCATGAGGGGCCAGTTTCGGATCCTCGGTCATCTTGCCTCCCATCTGAGTGGTGATCTCGATTCCTCGCTAAATCATCGATTAATGGTTAGTACACAATGTCCATTAAGTAATTATGTATAAAAGCAAAGAAAATAAACTTTCAATTAATAAAAATGGTTTATTTATTGATTGTTTGAATAATAAAGATAAATAAATAACCTGCGGCTGATTGGTGGAGGCGGTGCGAGAGATGGTGATCTGGGTGACGTTGAGGGCGGAGGGAGACTCGCAGCAGTGGTCGCCCAGGGACATGCGGTCGACACGCGGCTGAAATGAAGAGAAATTAGAATAATTCTTGGTAATTAGGCCAGGTAATTAGGTCAAATAATTAGAATAATTATAATAACAAATCCAGAATATTTAATTAGGGTCGGCCGCCTTTGGGAAAGAAGCAAAGACCGCTTTTTGGCAACCACAGGCCGCTTTATCTGCTTTTGACGGTAACCAAAACCCGCTTTATTTGCTTTTGACAATTAAAAGCCGCTTTTTGAAACCAAGCGGCTGAAAGAAAGTTATTATAATACCTTGGTAATTAGGCCAGTTTTTTTTTTGAAATTTACATGGGATTGTTTTATTTGGATATTTTGAAATTTACATTGAATTTTGATTATATTAAAACTCGATTCAAAAATTATTTCTTTAAAAAATGTGACAAAATTCGTGATTTTGATAATGTTGCGATCAAATTAGACTTTTTTGGAAAACATTTAAAAACATAATTCAAACAATTTTTGTTTGAATATGTTTAAATTCAAAAAAATAATAATAATGCAAATTTTAAGTATTTTTTAATTGCCATTTATGTAAAATATAAAAAGTAATGTAAAATTTATGTAAAAAGTAAATAGGACTAAAAGTAAAAAAAATCAATTATCGGCGTAATTCCTCCGCTGTAATCAAATCATGTAACCATCTCTGACGAGTTGTTCCATTCTAAAACTATCGTGACCTACCGTCAGAGCATCAGTGTAGATCAATGGCTTGGGCGGGGCCTTAGGCGTCTCGATCATGGCAGGACCCTTGATTTCCACAGAAATCTGAAAAGCATCAATAAATCGATGTAATCTTTTTTTTAAATTTACATCGGGAATGGAGGTAACGGAGGTGCGAGGAGCGGGAACAGGCGGAACGACGGGTTCCACTCCGATGGTGACGGAAGTGCTCCTGGGTCTGGCAGGAGTCTTCTGGTGCAGGGCCGTCGAACGGAACTTCTAGAAAGAATATTGATTGATTTTATGGATACGGTAGTCTGACAACTCCAGGGGAGGCTCCGAACTTTTCATCCGGGTGGCTGAAGAGCTCGGGCATGGCGCTGAAGCCAACGTTGGTCTTGTGAGGCACGTTCATAGAAGCCTTCGGAGGGAGCTTCAGAATGGGGATGACGTGGTCGGAAGCGACGTTTGTTCCCTAGAAAAAACAGTTATTTTTTTAAAATATAAGCAAAATAAAGATTTCAATTACCTTCTGAGTGATGGATTGGTGCCTAGAGCTCAGGGGACGCTCCTTCTAAAAAAATGTTTAAATTTACGATTTTTTCAATTTAAAAAAATATTTAAATCACTAAAATTGAAGAAAATGAAAATGAAGAAAAAGGACGAACCATGGAGAATCTGGTGGGATCGGAGGGCTGCGGTTCATCCGTCAGAAGGCTGATCCTGGCGGCGGGAGCGTAGTTCCTCTGGTTCTCATAGCTCTCCTGCGATGGCTTCGAGTGGTCGTCGGCCTTCTGCGAGGGCTGAAAACAAATTGTGAAACTAATAAAATGTATGATAAAAGCATAGCTTCTCAATATTTTTAATTTGTAATATTTTCATTTTTTTTTTAAATTCTCAGGACAAAATAACTTTACCGGACGATTTAAACTTTTGATTTCGAAAAATGGAAAAAGTAACAAAATTTTACATTACATTTATTTTTAATTTTGACCCCTTTTTACAGTTTTGATAAAATTCATTTCCAAACCAAAAGCGGCTGTTTTTTGTACTATAATTAAAAAACTTTGTATCTGATTAATCTGTTGTTAAAAATGCAAGTTGAAAATGAGAAAACCGAACTTCTTTTTCAAATTTTAACTTTCCTGGCCCGATTTAACCGTAAAATCTATAAAAATCAAAAATCTAACAAAATTTTAAACGATGTTAACACAAAATAAATCTGATTTCTTGCGCTTGAAAATCAAGTTTGAGTTTTGATATAATTGGGCTCTAAACCAAAACAGCGGCTGTTTCACAATTATCAAAAAAATTAAAAAAGCGACTGCTTAAAACTAATTTTACTATGAAAAGAGGGGCAACTCATTTGCGCGCTGTTTACAAGATGCCCGTCATTTACAGCGAGCGGACGAGATATTGATTTTAACGCTTCTTATAATCTCCTAATTGTTGCATAAAAATTTCAGGCCGCTTTCCGCCCATTGTGATCCACTACTGGCCCTTTTGCTTAATCGGAAAATCTCAGACCGCTTTTGCCAATTATGTCAGCCTCAGACCGCGTTCTCATTTCTCGCTTTTCCCTCCTTGTCGTACAAAAACTGACAATGCTGATCTGAGAGGCGGCGCCGAAGACTCCTTCGGGGTTCCTGTTCAGTCCACCGGTCGATCCGAACACACTGCCGTTGCCAGTCGACTGCTGGAAATTGAAGTTTCTTTTTTTTATTTTACATCCATTTCCAAATAAACCTAATCTAGAAGATTCTTAGGTATCCAATTAGAGAAAATGAAAATTAAATTCCAAATAAATCAGAAAAAAACTTACGAGACTGGCGTGGGAAGCGGCGGGGCGCATATCTCCAAAAGTGGCACTTCCAGTGGAAGGTTTGGAATCCAGCTGAGGAAGCTGGGCCAGGATCGAGCGCTGGTATTCCTCCTAAAATTCAAATTACTCAAAAAATCCAAAAAGAAGAAAACGGACCATCTGGGTCTGAGCAGCCGTCCTCATGGCATTGACGTCTTCGTAGTGAGTCTGCAGTCCCTTTCCTCCATCGGTCACCGAGTGAGACCACTGAAAATAGAATGTAAGTTTAAAAAAGAATTTAGTTTTCGAGAATCTAAAGTGATTTAAATGTCAGCGCCGTCATTGCGTACAATACTTTCAGATTCACAGCTTTTCTTTATTACAGTAGCCTCTACGACCTCAGGCCGCTTTCTGCTTTTTTCCCACGACCTCAGGCCGCTTTTTTCTGGCAACCTCAGGCCGTTTTCTGTTTTTTCCCACGACCTCAGGCCGCTTTTTTCTGGCAACCTCAGGCCGCTTTCTGTTTTTTCCCACGACCTCGGGCCGCTTTCTCCTTTTTTTGGCAACCTCAGGCCGCTTTCTGCTTTTTTGGCAACCTCAGGCCGCTTCTGCTTTTTTTTGGCAACCTCAGGCCGCTTTCTGATTTTTTGGCAACCTCAGGCCGCTTTCTGCAGATTCCCGTTAGTCGGAAAGTGTTGTACGCAATGACAGTACCAAATCCACCGTATACTGAAAATGCAACTTACAGCGCTGGACTGCGACTGGGAGCTTCCCACGTTGTAGTAATCTCCCTGGATATAGCCACTGCCCTTATTGGTAACCGGCTGGTGGAATCCGTGCGGGACCTAAAAGTACTATTTAAAAACGGTTATTGATCAAAATCACTTCAGAGGATCCTCTGTTTCCATCCACATTGTAGTATTCCATCATCTTCTGATTGTGCTCTTCAGTTCTAGTCCTCTCCTGAACGTGGTGGTGGCTTTCCTGGTAACTCTTGCCGTAGCCGTAGTTCTAAACGCAGAATTCAAATTAAAAGATGTATGGTTGAAATAATTTAAGCTTAAAAAAATTAATACCTGAACGTGTCCAGTTCCCTTCTCCGAGATCTGTTCGTTGTGGGACGCCATTCGGCTCCTTGGCGCAGTGGTTTCCATCCTCTCCCTCTCCTGCTGCTCTTGCTGGTAGCCGCTCATTCGGGAATGCTAAATAAAACACAATTCGAATTAGAATAAAGCATCTGCCAACCCGTTAAATCCACTTTATGGCGCCAACTTGCTTCAAACTCAATTTTTAAAAAATTGAATTCGAAGTTCGAACGATTCCATTTTCATTCCCCATGAGGAAATGGACAACTCGTCCGAAGTTTAACGTAAATGTTATAGAATTAATTTTAAATCTATTATTTTTGTATTATTGCTAAATCTGTCTTTCTTTTTAAATAAGTTGTTTTGAAATTCATAATTTTAGGATATCATTTTAAAACAATTTTAAACCTGGCATTTTATAAATGTAGTCATTTTAGACTTAAATTAACACAGCTAATAAATAGGCGTCGATGTTAAGGTCAAAAATGAAGCCAAATCGAATATCCTGGGAAAACATTGGAAGTTTGTGCCAAAACAGTGGATTTGACGGCCAGGCTCATTGGAATCCTGACTGACCACACTGGCTCGAGAGACGGGACGGCTGGGCTGCTGGTTGTTGTCGTCACGGCCACTGACATCCTAAAATCACAAAATTTATAATAAAAATACGATTTATACGCGCAGAATTTAAAAATTCAGATTTTTATGTTTAAAACCCACATTTTCTTCTAAAAACTATATAAAACAGATTTTTATGCATGAAACGAACCAAACTGACCAAATCAGAGCCGTAGGCTTGAAGCGAATCACTGAATCCACTGGGCATGCCCTTTCCACAGCTGACATTACCACCGGAGACCTCGTCATGTTCGTATATCTCATCAGCCTGGGCGCGCAAATCCAGTCGCGAGTGGGATCTGCTCCTCACTCCTTCGTCGAATTCCGTGTTCAGATTGTCTTCTCCGAAATCTCCGCGACCAGAGTTCTGAAATCTCGTTTTTAACATTCAAAAATTGCGAAAAACTGTTTAAAATTTGCAGAAATGCACAAGGTTCTCATTTTTCGTTCAATTGAGCCAAAAAATGTGGAAAAAGCCATTTAAAATTGTAGGAGTTAGACGTACGATGCTGATCTTGGAGCCAGAACGACCGATGTTGTAGGAATCTCCTCCATTCTGCTGGTTCCAGCCGCCATTCTCCTGAGAATCCGCCTGATCGAAGGTCGTGTTGAGGCCGATGCTGTCCTGCTGCTGGAGATTGGAGGCAGAGCGGCGGGCGCGGTTGTCGAAGGCAGCGCCGTAGTCCATACCGACGCCCTCTCCGAACTGAGGCATCTGAGCCACGTCCAGGTCGGCCTGAAAACATTGTTTATTTATCCGTTGAAACGCTATTTAACTTTTTGGCAACCAAAATTCCGCTTTTTGGCAACAAAAGGCCGCTTGAGCTGTTTTTGTCATATGAAAGCCGCTTTTGGCAACGAAATGCTACGTGACTAGCTTTTTGGTAATTAAAACCCGTTTTTTTGGAAATTAAGGACAGCTTGACCTACTTTTCCATAATTAAATCCGTTTGACCTACTTTTTTAAACAAAAAACCGCTTGACCTTCTTTTTGATAATTACAAGCCGCTTTTTGGCAGACATGGTCCCTTGACGTGCTTTTTGTGAACTAAAACCTTTTTGGCATTTAAAAGCCGCTTTTGGCAACCGGAGGCCGCTTGACCTGCTTTTTCAAAAGCCGCTTTTTGGGTTTCTTTATGGTTGAAGTGGGGCCTTTCTGTAAACATAGGCGCGCGAGTTCTCCCCCCCCTCTCAATTCGATGCCAAAAGTACTGACATCAGTGGACTGGGACACGGTCCTGGAGCGCTGGTATCCGTCCTGATCGTCCAAATCGTCCTCCAGAACGACTTCCCTTCCGAAGTTGGAGTTGTGTGATCGCTGGAAACAAATTCATCTTCGAGGCGAAGTTTAACGTACCACACTAGCCCTAGACTGTGGGCGGACTTGAAGATCATGACCGAATCCGTAGTTGTCCTGGTTCTCCTCGAATTCGTAGTAGTGCTGACCGAAGCGGGCGGAACGCTAAACGATGAGAATTACATTTTTAAGTGTTTAATCTTTCTTTTAAATAACTTTTTTAAATAGAAAAAAGAGCAAAACTTACAGCACTGGCACGGGAGACAGGGCGGCTGCCTCCGTCAACGATGATTTCCTCACAGGCGGGTCCTCCAAACTCTTCGATCGGAATATCGCGATCGGACATGTGGCTACGCTAAAAGAGAATCCGTAAAATTAGCATACGGCGACTTACAACGCTGGCCTTGGAGACAGAACGGCTTCGAATGTCTTGATTGAATCCGTGGTCCTCCTGGTTGAATCCGTAGTCTTCCTGACCGAAGTGAGCCGATCTCTGAAACAATTGATTTTTTTGTTAATTATTTTACCTTTTTTAAACAAAATTTTGCTATTTTCCTTCTTTCTTAACATAAAAAAGAAGAAAAACTCACGGAACTGGCTCTGGAGATGAGGCGACTGTTGCGACTTCCAGGAATCACAATCTCCTCTCCGGCAGGGCCTCCAAACTCCGCTTCGATCGGAATATCGCGGTTGGACATGTGGCTGTGCTAAATTCCAATTTGGGATTAACATGAAGATTAGAATACCACACTGGCCCTCGAGATGGAACGGGACCTCGCGTTCAATCCGTTGTTTACATTGTATCCGTTGTTTTCGTTGAATCCCAAGTTGTCCTGATTCTGGCCGTAGTGCTCCTGATGGGCAGATCGCTAAAAAAACATTGGATTGATGTGGCATCAGGGTTAGCAAGGAAAAGGAAAAACTCGTCCGTCTGATGTTTACAACCTGCCCGCTGTTTAACCGAACGAATTTCCCCTCAAAAGGAATTGGACATTTATGAGTATTATTCTATTTTAAGTGTGAAAATTAATGCATTTTAAGAAATTCCGAGTTTTAGATTGTTTTAAAATGAAATCGCAACACAATGCAGCTGGTTTATGAAGAAATGGCCATTTAAATAATAGAACAAAAACAGCCGACTTTAGAATACATTCTATAGATACAAATCTTAAAATTCAAAATTTTACGATTTATTAAAAAAAACATTTAAACCAGGAATTTCTTTAAAATTTATTAATATTCAGGGTTGAAAAATAATTATTAATAAATTTCAAGTAAAGTGCCAAATTCCTGTTTCAGCTAATTTCCAATAAATTCTTTAATTTAAAATGATTTCCCTTGAAAATATCATGTTAAACAAGAAATTCACGAATTCTAATCATCTGACAAGTCATTTAATTCATTTTGAGGACCAATTCGTTCGCTTAAACAGGGGGCAGCTTGTAAACATGAGGCGAACGAGTTGTCTCTTTTCCGTCCGTTGAGAACCCTGGAAATAGCTACTTACAACACTGGCGCGAGAGATGGCACGGCTGATGTTTCCTCCTCCTCCCGGAATCACAATCTCCTCTCCGGCACGTCCTCCGAACTCCATTTCGATCGGAATATTACGTCCAGACTGGTGGCTGCGCTAAAAAGCGGCTGCATTATGCAAAGTGGATAAATTACCACGCTGGCGCGAGAAGCCGAGCGATTGCGGGCCGCCAGGACATCCAATTCCTGGTCAAAATTCTGAATGTGGTGATGAAATGAGGTGGATTTTGGGGAGTACCTCCTGCGAATGGCGTTCCATTTGGATGACAGGGCCACGGACGACGTTGAACTGTGGGGCCTGATCGAAAGCCTGAGAAATTAGAATTAAAAGAAGGAAGAAAGGCATACCTCCTGGTTGTTGTGCGACATGGATCGGCTTCTGTAGCGCACTCGCTGCTCTTCTTGCGGCTCTGCGTTGATCTGGATTTCGGGGATCTGCTGCTGCGGGCTTCTCTCGTGGCTGTGCGAAGACTGCACATCGGACGGACGACCTCCAACGAAGATGAATTCGTCGGCGTTCGAATTGATGGACATCTGAAGATGGATAATTTGAAGAAGTTTTTAATTTTCGTTTTAAAAAAATTTCTGTTAATTTTGAATTATTCCTAAATTTAAAGAATGCTTTCTTTATAAATATTGTCTTAAAAATCAGAATTTTGTGATTTTATTTTAAAACAATTTTAAACCCGTAATTTCTTTAACATTAATTAATATTCACAGACGCTCTTTGCCACTGTCACTGCTATCAGGGTGCAGGCACTCTTCATTCACGCTAAATCTTCACCACCGAGCGGTCAGGTCCTCATTCTCTCCGCCGACTAGCTGAATCCGGTCCCAGAACCTCGTCAAGGAGGGACCGTCATCGACACTACTCCCTGTTGCTGTGAGGAATCGACTACCGAAGCGCTTTTGCTCAACGTCTGCCTACACAAGAAGCACTGGGATCCGCCGGCGAGAGCAACACCACCCGCTCAAGATCTCTACGGATCCAGCCGTGATTCGGAATAAATATTTGTATTTGTAATATTCACACTTTAAATAGAATGATGGTTCATAAATTCCAAGCAAATAACGCAAAAATTCGTGTTTTAACTAATTAAAAAAAATATATTTTTGTTTTAATTATTTTTAATGTTTTTCTGTAAACTTTCTGTTTTTTTTGTAAAACAACGGGTTAAACAAGATTCTGATCTGATTATCTGACGTCAATTAAATTCAAAATTATGCCTTTTATTTTTATATCATTACTAAATTTAAAACGTGATTTCGTCGTAAATCAGTTGGAATTCAGAAATTTACGATTTTATTTTAAAACAATTTTAAACCTGGAAGTTGTTAAAAATGTATTAATATCCCCACTTAAAATAGACAAGTGCTAAAATTCCTGTTTTAGATAATTTAAAAAATATTATTCTTCAATATTGTCGTTAAAAACACAAGAAAGAATTAGAATATAGGGCTACCTTGCTGAGACGGTGGTGCATCATCTTGTCGTCGCAGTGCATGGATCGGATGGCTCCCTGCTCCATCGCCTGCATCTCCCTGTATCGCTGCTGGGCAATCTCCTCCTTGTTTCCAACGGAGATGTGGACGGCCCTTCCCGTGGTGCTCTGCACGTGCACTCGCGACAGATCCGAGTAAAACTCGGCGTTTCCTCCTAAAAAGTGGCTTTAAAATTTGAATATTGAGAAAGACACACCGCCTTCCATGTGAACGTTGACGTGTTCCTCCCTCGTGTGATGGATCTTCTTCCTCACGTCCTCCTGCTCCGTCTCTCCGGCACCGGCGTCACTCTAAACAAGAAAAATGAGGTTTATTCTTTATGTATAAGAAAAATAAGGTCTTTTTTAAAATTTCACTTTACAAATTTCCATTTTAAAAATACAAAAATATTTTTAAAATGTGAAAATAAACCCACGTTGTTCAGACTGTCGTCGCCCATCACTCCAAAGGCGCCGGTGGAGAAGCCCATGTGTCCGCGGGAGCCTCCTCGCCCTCCACGATTCCTCCTTCCTCTTCCAGCAGGACTGGCAGTCGGCGAGTCCATGTCGCTTCCTCCGCCACGACCTCCTCGACTTCTTCCTCGCTGAATCATCCCGAGATTAGAATAAAGGCCAGGAGAGCCCACCTTAGCCATCGTTTGTTGCGTACTGTAGCTGATTTTCGCTCTACAGGACTGAATATCGATTGATTGGTGAAATAATAAATGAAATAAAGGAGAGCAAAACAAGAAGGATGCACATAAGTCAGTTTACATAATTTTTAAACTATCAATAATAATAATAATAATAATAATATAATTAATAATTATAAAAAAAGCGACGAATCCACTTAATTTCAACAAAGACGGTGTTTTTCACTTAATTTCCACGCAGACGCTATTTATTCCTAATTACAGAAAATCTAGGTCAAGCAAGACTCAGGGGAAGTTTCCGGCGTAAAAATCCTAATCCCTCGAAAATCTAGCTGGAAAGCACAGTTTCTATAGAAATCACGGCTTGTTTACCTCGTCAAACAAAGAAGAATCGTTTACACGACTATCAAATCAAATAATTAGCCGGAGAACAGTTTTCCACCTATTTTTTTTTCTTCAAAAAGCGAGTTTTTCCAGTTAAGCTTCCTGTTATTCCACTTTTATGATGAAGACACTTTTCACTACTAATTAACATGCATCTAGCTCAAGATTATATTTAAAACACTATTTCTGATGCAAAAAATATGAATCAGTTGGAAAGCACAAATTCTACTTTGGAAAAAATCAAAATATAGAAATGAACCTTAGATTTTCTCTCAAAAAGCGATATTTTCCAGTTTATTCTCCAAATGCTCTCAATATTTTTTAATGAATTTCCACGCAGAAGCGTTTTATTACTAATTACCAGAAATCTAGGTCAATAATTATAACTAATTACCACAATCCTGGATCTAGAATCAGAGGAAAACAATTTCTGATGCGAGAATCCTAATCCCTCGACAATCTAGCTCGAAAGCACAATTTCTAAAGAAATCTTGGCTTGTTTACGTCGTCTAACAAATAATAATCTATTTACAAAACAGACAACTCTAGTAACTAACCAAAGAACCGTGTTTCCATCGATTTTCATTCAAAAAGCGGTTTAATTGAACGCAATTGCCACGCAGACGCTTTTTTATTACTAATTACAGTAAATTAGGTCAATAATTATCACTAATTACCCTAACTTTAGGTCAGGAATAAGGGGAAACAGTTTCTGATAGAAAAATCATAAATCCCTCGAAATTCTAGCTGAACATCTATATTACCACTGAAATCTTTACTTTTTTACCTTGTAAAATGAAGAATTTATTTACAAAATAAAAACCGTAGAAAAAACACTTGTAGAACAGCATTTTAGATTAATTTAACTAAAATCCTAAAATTCCTCTTGACAAATTAATTTTTCCCTTGAATTTCCAGTGTATTCTCACTATTATTATTTATTATCCAAAAATACTTACTTTTTACAGCGAATTAGCATAAATCCGTTTCAAAAATAAAGAAAACACAGATGAAATAAACAAAAATTCAATTTAAAAGCTAAAAGTTCGGGAGCCGCGTTGCGACCGCGCCGCGTCTGGCTAACCTGCGTACTGGCGGGAATTCAAAATTATTGAAAATTGGTTTTAAGATTTTCAAAGGTTTAAACCACTTTTCCTTATCTTTTCCTTACTTTTCTTTACTCAAAAGCATATGATTACTAAACGAAGGCGGTTAAAACCACTTTTCCTTGTATTTTTACTTAGTTTTCCTTGTTTTAAAGCATGCGATTACCAAAACAAGGTAATTTAACGGCCTATTGCTACAAAAAACATGCTCTTATCGCAAAATTATAGGTTTACTTCCTAGAAACCACCCAAAAGCCCAATTTTCTGGTGAAAATGCCTCGGCCCGTCGCATCGGAAGAGACTGGGAGCCAGTGCTAGAATCTGTGTCTCTTACCTTGTTTCTGCGTCTCTAAACTAGACTCTGCGTTTCTTATTTAGATTCTGCGTCTCCACCCTGATTCTGCGTCTCTAACATCATTCTGCGTCTCTAACCCTATTCTGCGTCTCTAACCTTATTCTGCGTTTCTAACCTTATTCTGCGTCTCTAACCTAGAATCAGCGTCTCCAACTTAGATTCTGTGTCCCTAACCCTGACCTCTGCATCTTTAACCCCGATGTCTGCGTCTCCAAACCTTTTCTCTGTGTCCTTTGCCTCTAATCTTCTTCTCTCTATAACCAAAACTCTGGCTGTCTAGCCCTTTACTCTGCGTCTCTAACCATATTGCGTACGTGTCTATCTCCTTTTCATCTCAACTACCAAAAGAATAGATACAGGCCGCTTTATGCAGAATTTGGTGACCTCAGGCCGCTTTCAGCTTTTTCTGGCAGCCTCGGGCCGCTTTGAGAGAGTATATAATCCCCTATTCTCCTCCTTCCACTGCCTCTTTTCTTGTGTTTGCGCGACTCCCCCGCCTCCATGGCAACGGCTACATCTTTGTTTGTACGAAGAACTTCCTCCCTGGTTCTAATGAGCTCTGCCTCCCCTTCCTTCCACTTCCCATGTCCTCCCCCTCCGATCAGCTGCCGTCTCCCCCAGTCGATGCCTCCTCCGACTTCCAGCGACTGGCCGTCCTCTTCGTAATTATCCTTCTTCTCATATACTTTGGCTATCGCTATTGGTCCACCAGAAGAGGGGACATTCATGACCAATTGGAACAACACATCCTGGAGACAAGACATCAGAATGGGTTCACGCCGAGGGATCCCATAAGTTCTAGTTGATTCTGTGGAGGAATAAAGGATTCTGTTAGAGCGAGAGAGAGAGAGAGAGAGAGAGAGAGAAATAAAGAAAGAAAGACAGAGAAAGAGAGACAAAGAGACAGAGACAGAGAGAGAGAGAGAAAGGCAGAGAGAGAGAGACAGAGACAAGTAAATCACAAAGGCGGGCGGTTGGAGACGCAGGCTTTTGGCAGAAGCCAGACAACCAGACGCGCTATGGGTGATCCATTGTACTAGTCAGAGAGGCAGACAAACAGGCTGAGTTTGTTAGAGACACAGACTGCAGAGTCATGGCAGATGGGTAGAGACGCAGAGATGTTGGATGACCGGTAGGGTGGTTGCCAGAGACGCAGAGAAGCAGAGATCGAGAAAACGAGAGAGAGAGAGAGAGAGAGAGAGAGTGATGGAAAGGGAGTAGACGCCCAGGCAAAATGGTTAGAGACGCAGAGGCGAGGTTAGACAGCCGGTTAGAGACGCAGGGAAGAAAACGGTTGGAGACGCGAAGGGAGGGGGATTATATACACTGAAATGTTAGTTAGAGACGCAGAGATAGGAGACGGTTAGAGACCCGAGAAAGTATCTTGATACGGTTAGAGACGCAGAGCAACCTCGCAGTGGGATGGATTAGAGAAACAGAGTAGGTGGTTAGAGACACAGATGGATTAGCTCAACAAGATCAGACGACAGACGGCTAGAGACCAAGATTGCAGGGTTAGAGAGAGAGAGAGAGAGAGAGAGAGAGAGAGAGAGAGAGAGAGATAAATAGAGAGAAGAGAGATGGGGTGAACAGGACACTAGAGACGCAAAGGTTTGGAAAGACAAAAAATTCTGTCCCGCGGCGGGCAAAAACAGTGTTCTCAAGTATAGAATATTTTCTAAAGTATAGCAGATCAAGAACATTTATTTGTTCGGTTGAATAATTAAATACAAATTTGATACACAGAGAATATTGATTTCCCTTCTACCTTCAGTCGTGGTAATCCAAACTTTTTCGTCCTTTCTGTAACAGAGAAACTTGCAAATTTCACCCAATTGGACTAAAGCCGTGTCAACTGTCTCAATAGTGTAATTTCCAAGAAAAACGGTAGTCGAGAATACATGGGGAGATTGCAGTAACTCCTAAAAAAAACATAATAAAAAAGGAATAAAATTGTAACCTTGAATTTATGGATGATGTCATAGGCTGAATAATTACTGTAGATGAAGGCATCTTTGGCCCGAATTGAAAAAAGAAAGGAAAGTGAATACGCATCTCCATTTTCAACACAGAGCTGAAACAAGAAAATTTTTGCGTATTCCAAGGCCAACTATACGTTTTTTTTTAAAATTTTGTACCTATAAAACGTGTTAACAGTAAATTTAATTTTATACTTTGTTGTATTGAAAAGTTGTTTTTTTATACAAAACCCACCAAAAAATGGTAAAAAAGCACCGAGAAAAACTATTTTAAAATGTTTTTTTAAAAAGCGCGTCGCGCCAAAAATGTCAGGCGACAAGGACGCAATTACGTATTTTCAGTTAGATTCTACCGAAAATCGAATATATCACACACTGACTTTTTAAAAAAAATTTCTCTTTAAAGTTTTAATATTTAATTTTTTTTCTAAAACGAAGCGAGATCGGCCACTATTTGTGGTTCAGGCGCCGTCGTTGAACGTGCAAATTTCAGTGAGCATGCAAAAATCAATTTTTTGGACTCAAATTGAAATTTTCAAGCATTTCTATTTTTAAATAAACAATATTTTCATTGTAACAAAATCAAAATTGACGTTTCTTATCAAAATTCATCAAAAGCTGTATGAAATTTCACCACGCGGACGGAAATTGGCAATGGAGCACGCTTTTCTTGACAAGTCATAAGAAGAATGTAAACTAACCGAGCATTGCAGTGGATGTTGAGAAAACGACAATTCAAGGTTTCCTCGACAACGGATTGACTTTATACCACAAGGTTTAACTAGATTGAAAACTGCTTCCTCGGAACAATTAAGTTGTTTGCAGCAAAGTAAGAGGTCACACGCGGAAACCATCTTCTGAAGGATAGCACACATTGCGTCGTCAAGAGGTTCCTGAAAACAGGAATAAAAAGAATATGATTGGTAGCCTTCGCTATTAAAACTTTAAAGAGAAATTTTTTAAAAAGTCAGCGTGTGATATATTCGATTTTCGGCAGAATCTAACTGAAAATACGTAATTGCGTCCTTGTCGCCTGACATTTTTGGCGCGACATTCGTCTTTCTTTGTGTTATATTTTGTAATATATTTGGCTAATGATAAGTTTGCTCAATTATCATTCAAAAACCGACATATTTCAAAATCGGAACAAAACGACCCCGTTTTGGCTGAATGATACGCAATGAGAAATTTTTTGTTTACGAGCAGGATTATGGTATATCGTAAGGTGGGGGGTCGTGCTAATTAAGACGTGTGATTGAGAGAGTTTTTCTGAGAGTCTCGAGCCGAGCCGAGACCCCGTGGCCACAGAAAAAATTCGATGTCTCGGATTTTTCTGATAATTTAATTTGAGATGGGTCTAAACGCGAAATAAGCAAGAAACACTTTTATTTCGGTTTTTCGAAAATTTTAAAAATTTTAAAATTGCAAGTTCAGTAAATGGCTATCTCCGCTCCCAGTGACCCTACGGACTTCAGGGAGGTCTCAAACGATTTCAAATAGTGAACTAACAAATTTATTCTATTGTAGTTTCGTGAAAAAATTATGATCAACCCTTCATTTTTTCGAAAAACTTCGAAAAAATCAGCAAAAAATCACATTTTTGCTCGCTCTGTTTTCCACGTTTAAAGGCGAGCTTAGCATCCTATTTCAATAGATTTGTGGTAAAATTTCAGTTATGTTAAGCGCTTGCAAACTTAAGAAATCGAATGTTATCATTGAACAACTTCTATTTTTCTATCGATATTTGGTCAAAAAACGACCAAAATTGCCCAAAAACAATAGTCAAAAAGAAAAAAAAAATTTTGTATTAAAATTGTGGATTTCTTAGTTCAGAACTACTGTTTGGGATAACAAAAGGCCATAAAAAAGGTTTTTAATTTTGACTATTTTGACCAAATTGTTTTTGGGCAATTTTGGTCGTTTTTTAACCAAATTTCGATAGAAAAATAGAAGTTTCTCAATGATAACATTCGATTTCTTAAGTTTGCAACCACTTAAAAAAAGGAAATTTTACCACAAAATCTAATTAAATAGGATGCTAAGCTCGCCTTTAAACGTGGAAAACATGGCGAGCAAAAATGTGATTTTTTTATCATAATTTTTTCACGAAACCACAATAGAATAAATTTGTCAGCACTCTATTTGCAATCGTTTGACGCCTCGCGGAAGTCCGTAGGGTCACTGGGAGCGGAGATAGCCATTTACTGAACTTGCAATTTTAAAAAAATTAAATTTCGAAAAATCGAAATAAAACTGTTTTTTGCTTATTTCGCGTCTAGACCCGTCCCATATTAAATTGTCAGCAAAATCCGAGACATCGACTTTTTTCTGTGGCCACGGGGTCCTCGGTGCTATCAAAAAACCTCTCTTAAAAAGAGAACCAGAGTTACCTGAACTCCAATCTCTTCAGCAGACACCCTCAATTGCGTGTCATCAGGTATTCTGATATACTCTGGCGCTGTGGTTTCCAGCTGTTGTTTTATCCAGCAAAGCTCCTCATTCTGGAAACAAAATGGAATAAAAAGGTGAGGTATTCCAACCCTCAGCCATAACAACTGCTTTTTTAAGGGAAACGTCGTCGTATTTAATTTCTTTGAAAATGAATAAGCAAACGAACTACATTCTTCAAATATAGCGAATTGGGTATATTGGAACTGAAAAAAATATTATTGTAAGAAACTAATAATCTAAAAAAAACCTTTTTGAATATTTTTTCCTGGATTCCATAAGGTAAAATATTGAAATTTTGCATATCCTGAAACAAAAATCATGGTTATCTTTCACTGTGTGTGAGTCGCGTCAAAATGTGTGAGTGTGAGTACGTGTATAAAAAATAAATATAACGACGGCGCCTGAACCACAAATAGTGCCCGATCTCGCTTCGTTTTAGAAAAAAACATTTAAATATTAAAACTTTAAAAAGAAATTTTTTAAAAAGTCAGTGTGTGATATATTCGATTTTCGGCAGAATCTAACTGAAAATACGTAATTGCGTCCTTGTCGCCTGACATTTTTGGCGCGACGCGCTTTTTAATAAAACATTTTAAAATAGTTTTTCTCGGTGCTTTTTTACCATTTTTTGGTGGGTTTTGTATAAAAAAACAACTTTTCAATACACGAAAGTATAAAATTAAATTTACGTCAAAAATAAAAAATAACGGGACTGTTGGATAAAATAAAAAGAAGATTTAAAAAAATATAAAATCTTTTATTAGCGAGTGCAAGCTAGAAGACACCCGATTTTGAAAAGCGAAATTGCACTGTTGAAGCAAAAGCCAACCTAAAAAGCGAGTTTTCCGTTTAAAACCAAAAAGCGTGCGCAAAAAGCTTTTATTTCTCACTTTAATTTAAAGCTTTAATTATAATAATCATTCCTGTGCAAAAATACAACATGTAACAGATTTAGCAGATTTTTTTTTAAAAATTTTGCCCTGGATTTTAGAAAAATAAATTTTTCTCAATTTATGTGGATTAAATTTGGGCCAAAATTGTAGAAAATAATCTTAAAATTTGTTAAAATAATGTTTTTTTTAGTTTAAATTGATTAAAAAGTGCACAGAAACGTGGGCGGAGCTTCATTTTCGTTGCGGGACCAAGTGAAAATGATCTGCAAGTGGATTAATCATTACGGTAAGGGAGAGTCACACATTCGCGTACGACTATGGCCTACCGTTTCCAAAAAATCATCCCCGCCGGGCTCTGTGTTTAAGAATGACATAAGGATTCTGTTGTGAGCAAACTACAAACTATAAAAAAAATGAACACCCGTTGATTTATTGACTGCGACAATGGTGGATATGTTAAGTGTGGCGTTCACTTGGCCTTCTCCTTCTTCCCCTCGGCCTCCTTCTTCCCCTCCTCCATCGACCGCTGCCTCAGCTGCTTCTTCAGCTCCTTCCTCCTCCTCCTCCGCCTCCTCCTCGA
The DNA here is from genome assembly GCA_022343465.1 of Oscheius sp. G VE-2021. Lineage (NCBI taxonomy): Eukaryota > Metazoa > Nematoda > Chromadorea > Rhabditida > Rhabditidae > Oscheius > Oscheius sp. G VE-2021. The sequence goes on from JAJQXH010000052.1 coordinate 174,292, forward strand.
CTCCCTCCTCTTCCTCCTGCCCTCACTCTCCTCCTTCTTCCCCTCCACTGCCTTCCGCTCGTCTTCTCCCATTTCGACAGAAGTACTCGAGTCGGAGGAGGTCAGAGTACGCAGATCGGACGAAGGTTCCGACTTTTCGGAGGGAGGAGGGGCTTTCACTGTCTGGAAGAGAGGGGTTAGAGAAAGAGAGAAAGAGATAGGGAGAAGGAAAGAGAGAAAGGTCAGAGACGCAGAGGAACAAGGTGATAGACAGGGTCAGAGACGCAGAGGAAACTGACCACCACGTTCCTGCCACTCTCCTCCAAGGCCTTCTTCGCCTCCTCCACATCCTCCGTGGAAACCTTCAATTCCTCCTCCTTTCCAGTCGTCTTGATCTCCTCCTCCTCAATCGTCGGGTCTTCCTTCAACTCCACCGCCTCCTTCACTTCATCCATCTCTGCCTTCTTCATCTTCTGAAGCTCTTCCGAAGCCTTCTGAGGCTCTTCTGCCTTCTTCTGAGACTTCTTCTCTTCTTCTGCCTTCGCCATAAGCCCTCCTGAAGCCTTCTGAGGCTCTTCTTTTGCCTTCTTCTTCCCCTTCACTCCCAGCCTTCTTCTAATCGCCTCCTCCTGTTCCACCAAGAAGAGGAAAATCGAAGCGATTGCGATGACCAAAGCCAAGGAGAAACTGAAAATAGCATTTTTAATTTAAAAAATGAAAAGTGAAGTTGTTTTTAAAGTTTTTGAAATTCAAAATTGAAAAACTGACTTTAAAATCCTAGATGCAGGCGACATCAGCCGCCTCGCCGGTCAGACGAGGGGGAAATGAAGGGAGACGGGGTGGGGCAAGTGAGGGCGTGAATACGTGAAAGTACGTGAATACGTGAATACGTGAGGCCACGTGAGTCCTCCGGGCGAGGAGAGTTCATTTCCTGAGGTTCGGCCACCGAGAGATGTCGTCTTCCAAGCCTGTCTCTCCCCATCGGAAGTGGGTCTCTCTCTCTCTCTCTCTTTTTTTTCTCTCTCTCTCTCCCTCTCTAATTCTCTCTTCAGACTGCTCCTGGTCGCCGGTGCTGGAGTGATGTGCCTCATTCTCTACAAGCTGTACCGTCAGAGGCAGGAGAAAGGAGAGGGCCAGGTGGTCAATGTCCTTCTGACGAACGAGGAGAGGAAGGAGCTGGCCAAGGAGGAAAAGAAAGAAGACCAGAAGCCTGTGGTTAGTCATCTGGTGTGTCTTCTGAAGAATCTTGGCTTAGGAGGCTCAGAAGGAGGAGCCGACGCAGTCTTCTGGAAAGGAGGAGGCCGGGTCGAAGGAGCACGAGGAGGTGAAGAAGGAGGTGGAGAGGAACAAGGCGAGGGTGGAGAAGGCCGTCGAACCGCCGACTTCTGCCTACTTGGAGCCGAAGATGAACGACCCCAGCGTCGACAAGGACGTCCGCTCGCTCCTCATGGCTCCTGGAGAGCAGCCCAAGTGAAGGGCAAGAGAGAAAGGCACACTGCAGCAGATAAAGCAATAAACCCTTATAATGGGAAACTGTTATTTCAAGGAGAAACTTTAAAATAGTGAAGAATCAACGAAGCAAAAGGGATTCGATCAGGATGAGATTCGAACTCACGCGGGGAAACCCCAATGGATTAGCAGTCCATCGCCTTAACCACTCGGCCACCTGATCACATTGGCTGGCGCGACGGCGGGCATTGATATACACAGATCAGCCGCTATCCAATACTATGTTATGCGAACTTTGAATTCAAGTCAAATGAACTGAAATTAAAGTGAATAAAGAGCGAATAGAGTATATTTCAATGAATAGGAAACAATTTGAGCAGTGGTAATCATCCGTGACCGCGGCGCTATAGATAAGCGGTGGGATCGGCGCGATTAAGGGCGGGGGTATAGCTCAGTGGCAGAGCATTCGACTGCAAGAGGTCCCCGGTTCAACTCCGGGTGCCCCCTATTCTTTTGCTTTTTCTATTTACTTTGCGTTTCTTATTTCTTTTAATGTTCTACAGTGCGTGCCATAAGTATACGGCCACCTTTCTTTTGAGATTTTCAGTGAATTTGCAATTTTTTTAAAAAGCGTGATATAACTGATTGAATTCAGCATGCATTTATGAACAGATTACTTTTTTAAGATCGAATTTTCATTGGCATACGACTCTGTTACATGCATTCCCGTGATGGTCCTTGAATCAGGACCTGAAGCGGAATTTTTCTTGGTGCCAAAACAGACGCCATTCGATAGAGCGTAAAAAGTTATCACTAAATCTGTTCTTGTTCGATTTTAGAAAAATTTCCCTCGTGAACAGAGCTGTTTGAAAATCGCAAATTTCGGCAGCCAATAGTGAATTTTCATTATTCTGCATTTGAATATCCATTGTTTTATAATTAAAAATTGGTTTTTCAAACAGCTCTGTTCACGAGGGAAATTTTTCTAAAATCGAACAAGAACAGATTTAGTGATAACTTTTTACGCTCTATCGAATGGCGTCTGTTTTGGCACCAAGAAAAATTCCGCTTCAGGTCCTGATTCAAGGACCATCACGGGAATGCATGTAACAGAGTTGTATGCCAATGAAAATTCGATCTTAAAAAAATAATCTGTTCATAAATGCATGCTGAATTCAATCAGTTATATCACGCTTTTTAAAAAAAATTGCAAATTCACTGAAAATCTCAAAAGAAAGGTGGCCGTATACTTATGGCACGCACTGTAGCTGCATTATGACTTTATTATGATTTCAGATACTTACTCTACGTCTCTAACCTCTTTCTTTCTTATTCTGCGCCCTTAACCTTTATTTCTCTCTTACTCTGCGTCTCTGATCTCTCCTTCTCTGACTCTACGTCTCTGACCTCTCTCTTTTCTCTGAATTTACGTCTCTAACCTCTCTCTTTCTCTAGCTTCTGCGTCTCTAACCCTCTCTTTCTCTCTGACTCTGACCTCTCCTTCTTTCTTACTCTGCGTCTCTAACCCTCTCTCTCCCTCTCTCCTCTCTCTCTCTCTCTCTCTCTCTCTCTCTCTCTCTTTCTCTCTGCAGACCTCTCCCTTCCCCGCCATCTCTTATCTTAACTTCTGCACCTATTTGTCCCAGACTTTGCTCCTGATGCCTCTGAAGTCATCTGTCATCATCTCGCGGCTACCGCTTATCAGCCTACTTCTAGCTTCACAGAAACACTTATCTCCCCCTCCAAACTCCCTTTATAAGTGATAAGTTACCAAAGGTTTGTCCATCTTATCACTTCCGTCTTTTTCTCTTCCAGAATTCAAAAACTTCAATTTTCAACAAATTTAAACTAACAATCCCATTTTCAGGATCATGCTGGGGTTCAGCCTTTTGGCATTCGCTGCCGTCGGATGTCTTGCCAACGTAATTCCCATTCAGTAAGTTCATATTAAGACCCTATTTCCTTAAGTCAAAGGTGAGATTTCCTTGTTAAGGCCCTATTTCCTTAGGTCAAAGGTGAGAATTCTTTATTAAGACCCTATTTCCTTAAGTCAAAGGTGAGATTTCCTTGTTAAGGCCCTATTTCCTTAGGTCAAAGGTGAGAATTCCTTATTAAGACCCTATTTCCTTAAGTCAAAGGTGTGAAATCCTTATTAAGGCCCTATTTCCTTAAGTCAAAGGTTAGAATTCCTTATTAAGACCCTACTTCCTTAAGTCAAGGGCTGTCAATTAGGGCCGCGAGAGTGATGTCTGCGCCGAGAGACCTCTGCCGCCCGCACCCGTAGCGCATCGGCAGCGCCGCTGGGGGTAGTCGCGGCCCCGCAGCGCATTTTCGAAAAGCGTAAAAACAAGGTTAGGCCTCATTGAGACCTTGTGCTCAATTTTTGGAAGCCCCTGCGATCTTTTATCGATGGGGCAAAAAGACACCTAATTTCCATGAATTTTTTTAAATGGTCACGCTCACACACTCACACACTCATTCACTCACTCTCCTAGGTACACGGATTCTTTCCGAACACGTCTTTACAAGGAAGGAAAGTTGGCTGAGTATGTCAGACAAAGGGATCTCCGAATTTCAAAAGCTACCGTCGCGGGAACTCCAGTGATTGACTACGAAGATATGGCTTACATGAGTAAGAAAGAAGGTCCAGAAGGCTAAAAGTATATGATTACAGTCCAAATCACTCTGGGAACTCCGGGACAGACCTTTGTCACTTTTTTGGATTCTGGGTCGGCCAACTTGTGGGTTCCTGACCAGACCTGTGCCCAGGATACCAATCCGGAGTGTGGTAGTTACTGTAAGAATGTGAGTTTGGAGAGAGAGAGAGAGAGAGAGACATCGTAGTTACTGGACCACCCATAAGAAAACGATATGGGTGGTCCAGATAGCCAAGAGAGAGAAAAAAGAAGATCATTCCAGGTTCCCTACGATTCTTGCGTGACTTTCTGTGAGGCCAGTTGCTGTATTCAGGGTGCTTCTCAATTGGCGTAAGTTCTCTCTCACTCTCTTGGTTATCTGGACCACCCATATAGTTTTCTTATGGGTGGTCCAGTAGCGGCGATCTCTCTCTCTCTCTCTCTCTCTCTCTCTCTCTCTCTCTCTCTCTCTCAACCCCTCATTTAGCACCAAAAACGCCTGCTCAACCAAGCACCGTTTCAACTCTTCTGCCTCTTCCACCTTCGTCAAGACAAGCGGAAACTTTGCCATTACCTATCAAACTGGTGACGTTAGCGGATTCCAAGGAACTGATGTTTTCTGTGTAAGTTTAAGGGAAATCAAAAGTTTTAAATTTTGTTTTCAGCTGTCTGGGACGACCGTTTGCGCCACTGGACAAGGATTTGGATTGGCTACTTCTCTTGGAGGAGACTTTGGAAAACAACCTGAAGATGGTGAGAGAGAGAGAGAGAGAGAAAGAGAAAGAGAGAGAGAGAGAGAGAGAGAGAAAGAGAGAGAGATCAGAGACGGAGACAGAGAGAGGAGAGAGAGAGAGACAGACAGAGAGAGATAGATAGATAGATAGAGGGAGAGAGAGAGGCAGAGAGAGAGAGAGAGAGAGAGAGAGAGAGAGAAACAGAGAAAAAAGAAAACTTCCCAATCGATATCGATTCCAGGAATCATTGGTCTCGGCTGGCCCGCCCTCGCCGTCAACCAAATCACCCCTCCCATGTTCAACCTGATGAATCAGGGAAAACTCGACCAGGTTTATCAATTTTTTCAAAATTCAATCGATTTATCGATTTTAGCCCGTATTCAGTGTCTACATGGCAGGAATCGGTCCCTCCACTGCCCTTAACGGTGGATCCCTCACTGTTGGAGGAGTGGTAAGTGCGCCCCAATGCCAATTCTTACAGTAACTTCAGGATACGACCAACTGTGGCCCAGTGAGCTACATTCCTTTGACTTCTCAGACCTTCTGGCAGTTCAAGATGAGCGGGTGGGAATAGGGTCCTGAAGGGAACAATTATCGATTTTTTAGGGTGACGGCTGGCAGCTACAGTAACTTCCCTGGTAGTGGGTGGCAGGCCATTTCTAGCACTGCTTCGTCGTTGATTGGAGGACCTCAGGGGGTTATTGATGGAATTGCAGCAACGTGAGTTTGTGACACGTGCACACGTTCACACATGCACACGTTCACACATGCACGTATCCGCACGTTCACCCATGCACACGGTCACACGTTCACACATGTACACGTTCACATATGCACACGTTCACACATTCACATTTTCAGTGTTGGCGCCAAGTACTACAAAACCTTCGATTCCTACTTTATCGATTGCGATGCCGAGACCCCTGATGTTGTTTTCACAATCAATGGAAAACAATTTTCAATTACTCCTAAGAACTACATAGTCTCTGTAAGTTTCTTGCAGAATGAGAGAAAGAGAGAGGTTAGATACGCAGAGTAAGAGAAAGAGGGAGGTTAGAGACGCAGAATCAGAGAAAGAGGGAGGTTAGAGATGCAGAATCAGAGAAAGAGAGAGGTTAGAGACGTAGAACCAGCGAAAGAAAGAGGTTAGAGACGCAGAGTCAACCCCCTTTCAGTTCGGCCCCGGTCCCTGCATGTTCACCTTCTTCCGAATGACAGCTGGTGGTTTCTACCCAACCTGGCAGCTTGGACCTCCTCTGATCAGGGAGTATTGTCAGGTAAGAGAGAGAGAGAAAGAGAGAGAGAGAGAGAGAGAGAGATAGAGAGAGAGATGAAAATGTCATTTTCAGGTCCACGACATGAAGAATGCTCAGATCGGAATGGCGCCGGTTCTCAAGAAGTAGATGAAAATCATAATAAACTGGTCATAATGAATGTTTCTTGGTAAACCTCTCTATCCCTCCCCCCTCTCTCTCTCACTCTCTCTCACTCTCTCTCTCTCTCTTTCTCTCTCTCTTTCAGGAAATTAAAGAAACGCGTAGAATTTGCTGTGAGAGAGGGAGAGACATGCAGAAGTCTGCTAAACACCGGTCAAGCAGCTTCTGCTAAACACCGGTCATGCAGGTTCTGCTAAACACCGGTCATGCAGGTTCTGCTAAACACCGGTCATGCAGATTCTGTTAAACACCGGTCACGCAAATGTAGATCATTTTGTTTGCCACCTATGCCAGCTCAGAAAACTACTCTTAAAATAAAATTTATGAAAAAAAAAACGAAATCTTCATTTCATCAGGTAGAAGTAGTATTTCTTCTGCCAGGTTCAGGCCCATTCCACTGTTTTTCCAAAATATCACTGTAGATTCGCCAGCCGGCTGCCCCTCGACTGTCGGATGAAGCCAACATCGCCGCTCTTTTCTCCCTCCCGTCTCTTTTGTCAGAAGCTCTCAAAAGTTGGGAGAGAAGTGGGAGGAACAGAGTGAAGAGGGGAAGAACCTGAAATTCAGTTTTGCATGTGACTCTGTGAGAGCCTGTGAGAGTGTGAGTGTGTGTGAGCGTGAGCGCATGTGAATGTGAGTATGCGTGACTGTGTGTATGTGAGAGAGTGTGTGAGCGTGAGTGTATGTTAATGTGTGTCTGTGTGTGCATATGTGAGCTTAAACGTGTGAGCGTGTAAGTGTGAGCGTGAGTTTATGCGAATGTGTGTATGTGTGTATGTGAGCGTGATCGTGATCGTGTACGAGTGTGTGTATATGTGTGTTTCTGTCTGTGAATGTGTGAGTGTGTGTTTTCGTGTGCCCGTGTGTACGTGTATGAGCGTGTATCCATTACCAAGTAATAAAACTCACGTATGTTATGCTCCTAAGTCCTTGAAACAGCGGAAACCGCCCTTTAAAGAAATACGATCCTTGCATAAACTTCACAGCCAAAGTTCCACTGTATAAAACGATGTAGAAGACGATTGTGAAAACGGAAAGCTTTAAAATAAAACGGGTGGCTTTCACATTCTCTGATAGTTGGTACTGAGTGCGAAGATCGTATCTCGTTCTGAAATATCAAAGTTGGGTCCTAAAGCGGCCTTAAGATGGGAAATGGGGTCTTAAAGCGGCCTTAGGCTAGGAAATGGATGTCAAAGCGGCCTTAGGTTTGTAAAGGGGAAATCAAAGCGGCCTTAGGTTGCAAAATGAGGTCTCAAAGCGGCCTTAGATTGGGAAATGAGGTCTCAAAGCGGCCTTAGGCTGGGCGTTAAGGTCTCAAAGCGGCCTTAGGCTGGGAAACGAGGTTTTAAAGCGGCCTTAGGTTGGGAAAGAGGGCTCAAAGCGGCCTTAGGTTGGAAAATGAAGTACCTCAATAACTGTCGATTGTTGTACCTCCAGAGAAATCCTACAATGACCACTCCAATTATGCAAATCCCCAGCTGAGCAGCCAACAATTCGTTTATTTTTGTGGCTGCCGAAAGAGGGGTGTTTATGACATCCGTGGCCTTCTCATTGAAGGTTTCTTCACTATAAGCCCACCAAATACCGATGGCTGGGGGAATGGCCTGGAATTGGAATTTTAGAAGTCACACTCACACGTTAAACACATTCACACACAAACACATACACTTTCTCACTCACTCACACATTGAAACTCACACATTCACACTCTCGCATTCACATACACACTTTCACACACTTACAGACACTCACTCACAGTCACACGCTCGCTTATTCTCACACTCATTCTTACACACCAGAACACGGGAATGGCCTAAAATGAGAACTTTGGAACACACACACAAACACGCATAAACACGCTCATAAAAGCACACATACACACACTCACACGCACAGATACACTCACACATTTACACACTTTCATCACACACACACACACACACACATGCACACATTTAAACTGACACAATGATACACTCACACAAACTTTCACTTCCACACACACTCGCACTCACAAACACACACACACACACACACACACTCACACTCACACTCACACTCACACTCACACTCACACACATACACATACACACAGTAACTTACACGGTCACACAGTTGCACAGCTACACAGCCACACGAACATACTCAAAGACCCACACACATACATACTATGACATACTCACACATGCACCCTCTCACATTCTCTCACATACGTTCACACACTTACTCACACTCTCACTCTCTCACACGCACACACTCTCACACAAGAAGACTGACCACTAGCAGAGTGAGAAAAGGTCCCAGAGCCTTTGTCTTATTCTCATATTTTGATGGCTTTGCTGTGGCAAACAGCCGTTCTAGCCACATTGCAACCAATAACCACAGCTGAAAATGTCAAAAATTGGTGTTTTTCTTGAGATTTACCTGATATTGAACCAAAAATAGGTTTAGAAGATGAAAAGACATGTATTCGATGCGACTGAGGAAAATATCACAGGGATTAGTTACGACGAACCCGAAGATGAATTGTTTAGCCTAGGAGATTACGGTAATTGAAGAAGGTTGGGCAAAATACCTGAGAAATTGTGAAAACTACGGCTTCCAGGAAGGCGTTTAGGTAGTAAATTACGAGAATGAACTGAAAATTCCTTATTAAAGCCATATTTCCTTAAGCCAAAGGTGAGAATTCCTTGTTATTACCCTATTTCCTTAAGTAAAGGGTGAGAATTCCTTATTAAGGCCCTATTTCCTTAAGTAAAGGGTGAGAATTCCTTATTTAAACCCTATTTCCTTAAGTAAAGGGTGAGAATTCCTTATTAAGGCCCTATTTCCTTAAGTAAAGGGTGAGAATTCCTTATTTAAACCCTATTTCCTTAAGTAAAGGGTGAGAATTCCTTATTAAGGCCCTATTTCCTTAAGTCAAAGGTGAGAATTCCTTATTAAGGCCCTATTTCCTTAAGTCAAAGGTGAGAATTCCTTATTAAGGCCCTATTTCCTTAAGTAAAGGGTGAGAATTCCTTATTTAAACCCTATTTCCGTAAGTAAAGGGTGAGAATTCCTTATTAAGTTCCTATTTCCTTAAGTCAAAGGTGAGAATTCCTTATTAAGGCCCTATTTCCTTAAGTCAAAGGTGAGAATTCCTTATTAAGACCCTATTTCCTTAAGTAAAGGGTGAGAATTCCTTATTAAGGCCCTATTTCCTTAAGTCAAAGGTGAGAATTCCTTATTAAGGCCCTATTTCCTTAAGTAAAGGGTGAGAATTCCTTATTTAAACCCTATTTCCTTAAGTAAAGGGTGAGAATTCCTTATTTAAACCCTATTTCCGTAAGTAAAGGGTGAGAATTCCTTATTAAGGTCCTATTTCCTTAAGTCAAAGGTGAGAATTCGTTATTAAGGCCCTATTTCCTTAAGTCAAAGGTGAGAATTCCTTATTAAGACCCTATTTTCTTAAGTCAAGGGCTGTCAATAAGGGGCCGCGAGAGTGATGTCTGCGCCGAGAGACCTCTGCCGCCCGCACCCGTAGCGCATCGGCGGCGCCGAGAGGAGTAGTCGCGGCCCCGCAGGGCATTTTCGAAAAGCGTAAAAACAAGTCTAGGCCTCATCGAGACCTTGTGCTCAATTTTTGGAACCCCCTGCGATCTTTTATCAATGGGGCAAAAAGACACCTATTTCCATGAATTTTTTTCTTTCATGGTCACACTCACACATTCACACAAACTCTTCTTACCTTGATATTGAAATGAAACCCCAATCTGAAGAAATGTTTCATGAAAAGTTTCACAAAGAAAGGCAGCGCGACCACAGAAGTCAGAACCCCGCACATTTGTGCAAAACGATACAGGGGATGACGGATTACTCTCATTCCCTGAAATTTCATTTTTTTAAAGCTCATTTCTCACAAAAGTTAAATTAAAAACAAACCATTTCACACTGTTCCCATTCGGAAAATGATCCCGATCCGGAGTTGGGGTCAGAATAATCCATTTTCTGGAAAGAGAAAGGTTTCGAAGGGAGCAAGGCACGGTCAAATTGGTGAGACCAATAGGCATTTAGAAAATTGCTGGGTTTGAAGGGTATTGGATAGGATCAACATAGAAACAGAGAAAGAAAAAGACCACCCATAACTTTTCCTATGGGTGGTCCAGTAACATCACAAGCTAGGCCTGGGAAGACCACCAAGGACTTGCCAAGACCTCCCAGAAATATGCCTCTTTTTGGAAAACATTGAAATGGTGAGCTATAAAAAGTCAACAAGAGTGGCTGAAACTGGGTGGTCTGGACCACCCAGAACTTTTATTAAGGGTGGTCCAGAAACGCCAAAGGCCAGGCTGGAGAAAAAAGTGTGTGTGCGTGTGTGTATGTGTGTGTGTGTATCTGTGAGGCTGTGTGAGTGTGAGTGTGTCTAAATGTGAGTGTGTATGTGTGTGAGTGGGCGGTTTAGTGGGTGAGTTTTTGAATGTGAGTATGCGCGTGTGAATGTGTGACTGTGCGTGTGAGTGTGTGTGTGTGTGAAGGTGAATATGTGTATGTGTGAGTGTGAAAGTGTGAGTGTGCGAATGTGAGTGTGAGTGTGTGCGTGAGTGTGAAAGTGTGAAAGTGTAAGTGTTAGTGTGAAAGTGTGAAAGTGTGTGAGTGTGAGAGTGTGAAAGCGTGAAGGTGTGAAAGGTGAGTGTGAGATTGTGAATATGTGAATGTGAATGTGAATTTGAGTGTGTGAGTATGAGTGTGACTGTGAGGAAGTGTGAAAGTGTGTGAGTGTGAAAGTGTGAAAGTGAGTGAGTGTGAAAGTGTGTGTGTGCGTGAGAGCGTCAGTGTGAATGTGAGTGTGTGTGTCTCTGTGGGTGAGTATGTGAATGTGAATGTGTGAATGTTATTGTGTGTGTGTGTGTGTGTGAGTGTGAAAGTGTGAGTATCTGAATGTGAGTGTGAGCGTGGGTATGTGAATGTGTCAATGTATGGGTGTGAGTGTGTGAGTGTGAATGTGTGTGACTGTGACTGTGTGTGCGTGATCTATGTTTTCCTCAAAGAATCGGAAAACAAAGCGCCAGGGTTGCCAATGTTTTGAAATTAGACGCAAAGTTAAGTGGTTTGACTAGTTTCAGGCCAAATTGGAATCTTCAAAACAAAAGAGAGGGAGAGAGAGAGAGAGAGAGAGAGAGAGAGGATCAAAAGTCAAATCCCCTCCGTCCCCCATTCCGTTGTCATCGGCTGTCACTCAAAACAGCCGCCACCGCCCCGGATTTCCTTTTTTCGAGCGGCGCCTTTCAAATCTTCGGCTTTTTTGTTCTCCTTTCCAGCCATGGACTCTCTAACAAAGGAATTTACACAGCTTCCAGATGGAGCTTTTGAAACGACTTTGTTGTCGAAAATTCATTTAAAAGTACGAAAGATATGTCCAAGGGAAGGAAATTGACTATGGGAGAAAAATAGCACTAGCTATGGAATGAGAGAGGCTTATTTTGAGAGCACAATGGTTAGAGATGTAAATTGATAGTGGCTCTTGAGGGAGAGCTGAGAGCGCATGAGAGGTGAAGGCGGGTTAATTGGATATTAGTAGGAGGGAGAGGGCGGGGAATATATAGGAAGGGAGAATGAGAGAGGGAGAGAGAGAGAGAGAGACTGTTAGAGAGAGACAGTTAGAGAGAGACTTTTAGAGGGAGACTGTTAGAGAGAGACTATTAGAGAGAGAGACTATTAGAGAGAGACAGTTAGAGAGAGAGAGAGACTGTTAGAGAGAGACAGTTAGAGAGAGACTTTTAGAGGGAGACTGTTAGAGAGAGACTATTAGAGAGAGAGAGAGACTATTAGAGAGAGACAGTTAGAGAGAGAGAGAGAGAGAGAGAGAGAGAGACTGTTAGAGAGAGAGACTGTTAGAGAGAGAATGTTAGAGAGAGACAGTTAGACAGAGACTGTTAGAGAGAGAATGTTACAGAGAGAGACTGTTAGACAGAGACTGTGAGTGAGAAACTGTTATAGAGAGAGACAGTTAGAGAGAGAGAGAGAGAGAGAGAGAGAGAGAGACTGTTAGAGAGAGACAGTTAGAGAGAGACTTTTAGAGGGAGACTGTTAGAGAGAGACTATTAGAGAGAGAGAGAGACTATTAGAGAGAGACAGTTAGAGAGAGAGAGAGAGAGAGAGAGAGACTGTTAGAGAGAGAGACTGTTAGAGAGAGAATGTTAGAGAGAGACAGATAGACAGAGACTGTTAGAGAGAGAATGTTAGAGAGAGAGACTGTTAGACAGAGACTGTGAGTTAGAAACTGTTATAGAGAGAGACAGTTAGAGAGAGAGAGAGAGAGAGAGAGAGAGAGAGAAAGAGAGTGATAGAGAGAGAGAGAGAAGAGAGAGAGAGAGAGAGAGAGAGAGAGAGAGAGAGAGAGAGGGAGGGAGAGAGAGGGAGAGAGAGAGAGAGAGAGAGAGAGAGAGAAAGAAAGAGAGTTAGAGAGAGACTTTTAGAGGCAGACTGTTAGAGAGAGACTATTAGAGAGAGAGACTATTAGAGAGAGACAGTTAGAGAGAGAGAGAGAGAGAGAGAGAGACTGTTAGAGAGAGAGACTGTTAGAGAGAGAATGTTAGAGAGAGACAGATAGACAGAGACTGTTAGAGAGAGAATGTTAGAGAGAGAGACTGTTAGACAGAGACTGTGAGTTAGAAACTGTTATAGAGAGAGACAGTTAGAGAGAGAGAGAGAGAGAGAGAGAGAGAGAGAGAGAGAGAAAGAGAGTGATAGAGAGAGAGAGAGAAGAGAGAGGGAGAGAGAGAGAGAGAGAGAGAGAGAGAGAGAGAGAGAGAGAGTGAGGGAGAGAGAGGGAGAGAGAGAGAGAGAGAGAGAGAGAGAGAGAAAGAAAGAGAGTTAGAGAGAGACTTTTAGAGGCAGACTGTTAGAGAGAGACTATTAGAGAGAGAGACTATTAGAGAGAGACAGTTAGAGAGAGAGAGAGAGAGAGAGAGAGACTGTTAGAGAGAGAGACTGTTA
>JAJQXH010000052.1:197500-200000 GCA_022343465.1 Oscheius sp. G VE-2021
ATTTAAATTAAAAAATGTAATTATTTTTATTTAAAAATGTAATACATTTAATTTAAAAATTTAATTGAAAAAAAAATAAATTTCTTTAATTTTAATTTTTTTAAAATTTAGAATATAAAAAATACAGCAATAAAAAAATCCAAATTACGCCCTTTTCCACCACCAATTATATTTACTTTAAAATGTAATGAGAGAGAGAAAGGGGAGAGAGAGAGAGAGAGAGAGAGAGAGAGAGAGGAAAAACCTACTTTGTGGTCAAAATCCTTCCCAAAATGATTGGGTCCCTGTGGTTGAAGTTATAAAGAGCTCGTCTAAGGTTAGGTACTCTGAGAAAGACTTGTTCATCAAGAAAGATGGTCCATTGAGCAGGTACTGTCAGAGAATGTTTCATGACATGATGCAAATAAGGCCAATGGTAGGCGTTTGAGTAGGAATCGATTAAGAAGACTCGTTGGTCTGTAAGATGTTTTTATCTCTCTCTCTCTCTCTCCCTCCCTCTCTCCCTCTCCCTACCATTTACTTTCTTATGAACCTCCTCCGAATTAGTATAGAAAATCGTTTGATTACACTGCTCTCCATAAGTATCCCGAATTGCCATCATAAAACTCAAAGGTCTCTGGAAAAACCGATCTCTTACGGGTTTCACTCCCCTTTAACTTCCTCACAGAAACCTCTGTAAACGCAGTGCAAGCCACTCGTAAGCTCCCTTTTTCAGTCAAAATGTAATAAAAAACTTACTTTTGTACTGGGATGAACCATAACTACGCATCTCAAAAAGAAAATTCCACCATCAAAAGTTTCTAAAAATACAAAATTAATTTTTTAAAATTATTTTTTTAATAATTTAAAAAATAATTAAATTTTTTAAAATAAGTTACCGTAATCATCCAAACTTAATTGTTGGGTAAAAGCGTCTGAATGAGAATCAGAATTCTTAGTAAACTTTATTTGACCAAATATGAAGCCAAGTGTAATTCCAATCAATATCGGGAATAAAACTTCTCTGAAATCGATACAATTAATCGATAATCTTTAAAAATAGATTTTACTTTAAAAATCCTTTCCGGAGAGATCTGGTATTTAAAAGTGACCTGTAGGGTATTCGAAAAGCCATCGCATTTGGCTTTCAAAAAGCTGAAAATGGTTTTTTTCATATAAATTTTAAATAAAATTTTTATAAATAATAAAAAATACAAAGAAATGGGAGAAATCTAAATGATGTTTCTTTTTAATCCATTTCGGTTCAATAAACGGTGTGATCGCGGCGGGAACCGGCGTGTAGGCGAAAATGTCGCGGACGCGGGGCGGTAACGTCGCGGTTGGATTAGAAAATCAGTTTTTAATGTGTTTTTTTTTGTTTTAAGCGTAAAATCACAGTTTTATGTACACTCGGAATCTGCATGAAATTAACTATCAATTGATATATTTCAATTCGGAAAATCACTTTTTTTTAAAATTTAACGCATCACTCCGTGCGTGCGATTGATTTTCAAATTTTCTCATAAAAATAGTCTGAACCACAACATTTTTCTGAATCGATTGACATATGTCTCTGTACCTAATCAGCCAAAAACTTTTAAAAAACGAATTTTCGTGATTTTGACGCATCACTCCGCACGTTCGATTGATTTTCAATTTTTTCATAAGAATATTCTGAACCACGACCTTTTGCTGAATAGAATAATATATTACTCGTTAGCAAGTTGGCCGAAAACGTTCAAAAACGAATTTTCACCTTTTTGACGCATCACTCCACTGCGTGCGGTGGATTTTCAAACTTTTTAAGTGAATATTTTGAACCGCCACACTTTTCTGAATTTATTAACATGTGTTTCATTAGCTAATTGACAAAAAAACGTCCAAAAACGGATTTTTAAGCCTTTGACGCATCACTCCACGCGTGCAGTTGTTTTTCAGACATTCTCATGTGAATATTTAGATCCGCAAAGTTTTTCTCAATCGATTGATAGGTTGATTAGCCAAAACCTTCCAAAAACGAATTTTCAAGCTTTTGACGCATCACTCCACGCGTGCGCACATCACGGAACAACGAAAAATTCTTATTTTTCAGTGTGAAATGTAATTTTTACATATAAAAACAATATAATTAATGAATCCATCAAAGAAATGGGAGAAATCTAAGCGAGAGTTGCTAGCCGACTGAACGGCGGCGGACAACACAAACGAACCGGTTCCGGTGGTCGTTTTGCGGGAATAAAAAGACTAAACCCTCCTTTAAAAACGAGAATTATAACAGAAAATGGGGATAATTAAACAAAAAAATCAAAAATCAATGAATTTTCATTTGGGGATTGGGTGGTTCAGTTGGTTTCGTTGCTGCCAGCCGACTGGCTTCAAATCCGCCGATAACGATTCGACCCCCGCGTGCGCCGCCGATCACAACGCGTCTTTTTCGATTTGGAACACGATTTACCGCTTTTGGAATGCTTTCGACAAGGAAAACGGGAGTTTTGGGGAATTTAAAGGTTGAAAATGAAGA
>JAJQXH010000052.1:207500-222500 GCA_022343465.1 Oscheius sp. G VE-2021
AAAATCCGTCGTTGCAGCAAAAATAGAAAGGATTACAACCACCAGAATAGCAACCGTCTCCCCAATTGGAGCAGCTGGAATGACCCGGATAATAAAAAAATGTAGTTAAACTTTTTTTTGTTAAAATTTTTAAATCCCTTACGTTGCTGGCAATCTTTCTCTCGGATAGTTATTTAAACATGCCCAAACTTGGCTTCGTTCCCGGCATTCGACATTGTTCCCATCGAAAATGAGGCCGTTTGTACATTTCTTCTCATTGAGGATACCCTTAAATTAGAGGAAATTTAAGGGAAATAGAGAGAGAGAGAGAGAGAGAGAATGAGAGAGAGAGAGAGAGAGAGAGAGAGAGAATATAAACTAACTCACATTACGGCATTGAAAGTAGGTACTATTACATCCAATTACGTATTCTCCATTTGGCCATCCTAGACAGTCGCCTTCGTTTGGAATTAGAGGGGTGCTTTGAACAAGCCAAATTGTAACAGCGAAGATTATTACTTCGAAAGCAACCATCTCTGAACAAATTAGTGTTAAAATTCAGTGATAAATTTATGTGAGGTTAATTTTTGTTGGCGTTATAATGGTTTGGCGGAAGGGCAGAGACTGGTCGACTGGAATGATAAGGCAAAGGTCAAGGCAAGCTATACCTCACGTTGATACCAAGAGATTTTCTTATAGACAATTAGGTAATTCAGCCCGATAAAATTTGTTTATATTTTTTAAAGAGTTTTAAAAGTTTAGGGGAATAAAGTTTAAAAAAGGAGTTTTAAATGAAACTGAAACGTTTTGCTAAACAGCGGACATTTAAACATTTAAGAAATAAAATCTAACAAGCCCCGTTGTTTAACAGAATTGACCATGCCAGTTGTTTAGCAGTATTTGATGTGCCCTGTGTTTAGTGGTTCATCAATGAAGAGTTCCGTTATTTAATCATGGCCTACGTTTAGCAGAATTCCCCTTCGATGTCTGTTTTTGGTTCGGTGATTAGAAGAACTCAGGATGGCCGATGTTTAACAGAATTCTCAATGACCGGTGTTTAGCAGAATTTATATTAGCCTACTTTTAACAAAATTCTACATGACCGGTGTTAGGATACTTCTGCCTGACCTGCTTTTGGCAGAATTCCGCCTGACCTACGTTTAGCAGAATTATCCTTGACCGTTGTTTAGCAGAATTATCCGTGGCCGTTGTTTAGCAGAATTCATGCCAGACTGAAGTTTACAAGAATGTATTATGACCGATATTTAGCAGATTTCTGAATGACCGGTGTTTAGCAGACTTCGGCATGATCGGTGTTTAGCAGAATTCCGCCTGACCTATGTTTAGCAGAATTATCCTTGACCGGTGTTTAGCTTAACTTGCTTGACCGGTATTTAGCAGAATTCTACATGTCCGTGACCTATGTTTAGCAGAATTATCCTTGACCGGTGTTTAGCAGACCTATCCAAGACAGTTATTTAGCAGAATTATCCTTGACCGGTGTTTAGCTTAACTTGCTTGACCGGTATTTAGCAGATCGTTGTTTAACTGAATTATCCATGACCGATGTTTAGCATAATTCTACATGACCGTTATTTAGCAGAGTCGGCATGACCTGCTTTTAACAGAATTCTCCACGTCCGTTGTTTAGCAGACCGGTGTTTAGCAGAATTTGCTTGATCGTTGTTTAACAGACCGTTTTTAGGTCCAAGCCAAATGAATAATCTTCCTTCTCTCTCTCTCTCTCCAGTCTCTTCAAAACTTTATTCCTTCAAGACAACCAGCTATCAAATAAATACCTGTGCATACTTTGAGCAAAAAGGCTCCACTATTCCACATCTAAAACTAGAAAAACGAGTCAACAGAACAACAAATCCCAAAAACTTTGGGGAAAACAGTCAACAATCCTGAGATTGCACCAGAAAGAGAAGCGAGGGAGAGTGAGCAAAATAGAAGAACAAAAAGAGAGATTATGACACATCTGAGGGGAGCACTTGGCGATACGTCCTACGGTACTTCTCATCGATGTTGGAGAGGACGAAGGTGTCGGGGAACACGGGCAGATCGCGGGGGACGAAGGGCACTGAAATTAGGAATTTAGAGAAGGAAAATTGAAAATAAAACATTTTTTTCTTCTGCATGACCTACTTTTTGCAGACCTATGTTTAACAGACTTCTGCATGACCTCCGTTTAGCATAATTTGCTTGACCGTTGTTTAGCAGACTTCTGCATGGCCTACGTTTAGCAGAAATTGCCGGACCTACTTTTGACAGGCTTCTGCGTGACCTAAATTTAGCAGAATCGGCTTGACCGGTGTTTAGCAGAATCGATATCGATTTTTGAACTCGACGTCATCGGTTTCAATTTGTCAGAACTCATTTCAATGAAAATCAAAGTTATTAAATATGGTATGCATTCGATTGGAAATTGTACAAGCTACAACTTTGTCATTTACATCATTTCAAAAAAGTAATTTTTAAGTTAAAAAAAATTGAAAAATAAGTTTTCAAAATCGACTTTCAGTTAATTAACAACTTTTGGGGTCCAATGTTTCGATTGTTGACTTTTTCAGTTATTTTTAGCTCTAGTGTTAATTCAACACTTTTTAAATTTGCAACTCCTTAAAAATAGCGGTGCTTAAAACAAGTAAAATTTAAAAAAAACCTTTTTAGTATATTTCATGTTCGTAATTTTTGGTAGGTTTAAAAAAAAGAATTTGGCACTTTCACTTTCAAAAAAATAAATAAAAAATAACAAAACAAATCATTTTTTTAAAAATTAAAACAAATATAAAAGTTTCATTTTTATTAAATGAAATATTTGCTTTGTTTTGGTTGGTATATAAAAAAAATCTAGATAGAAAGAAAGTGAGAAAATACAGGGAATTTTTTCAGAGACATTTTTTTTATTTTTTTGAAAGTGAAAGTGTCGAAAATAAAAAAAAAATGAAAAAAAATAATTACAATTAATAAAAATTTTTTAAAATTTTCAACTGTTTTAAGGACCGCTAATCCAGGATAGAGCCGTTTTTTCTCCTACAGAAAACAAACCAAGTTAGTTCTTTCCCCCCTTTCAATAACATTTTTTTAAATATGCCTGGCCGGCGTTTAGCAGAATTATCCAAGACTTTTACTCCAAACAACCCCAAATCAATCCCTAAAACCAACCCTGTCCCTTGCATAGCTGCTCCCTTCCCTCCAGGAATCCCTCGTATTCCTTGGGACTGGTCTCCGTGCGTTCCTCCAGTCTCTCCACTATCTGAGCACAGATGGCCTCCATCCTTCGAAGACCCTCCTTCTCCTCTTCGACGGACAGGGAGAACATGGCCGAGGCAGCCCCACTGCCATAGGCGAATAACAGCAGGCGACGGGAGTGGTAGTTCCTGAAATACCGGTTTTTCAAAATTGTGCATGGAATTTAATTTTCCCGCCTCGGTTTCTTTTTCAATTTTCCTGATTTTTTTTCTTATTTTTTTAAATCAAATTTTTTCACAATCAAAATGTTTAAATGTTTTGAAATTTGGAAATTTTAAAGCTTCCAAATTAATAAAAATAGATTTATCTGACAGTAAGAAATAAAAACAGTTGAAAATTAAAATCTTTGTAAGACAATATACGATTTTAAGGCAGATTTATTTTTAAAAAAATATAATTACAATTCAAATTTATTTGAAAGTCATTAAAGTTATTTTAAACTTGCGTCAAAATTAATAAAAATTTATTTATTTTAAAGTAAGGAATCAGGAAAAGTGCTCTAATGACAAAATGAGCCCCGTGCCAGTTTTAAAAATTTCAAATCTTTGGAAAAAATACAAAAAAAAATTTATTTAAGTAGGTTTAAAAAAAAAATTTTAGTTTTTGAAAGCATTATAAGCATCAAAAGTTTCTGAAAATTCAGTTTTTGATTGAAAAAGCGGCCTTTGATTGTCAAACAGCAGCCTGTGGTTGTCAAAAAGGGACCTTTGGTTGTCAGAAAGCGGCCTTTGGTTGTCAAAAGGCGGCCTTTGGTTACCAAAAAGCGGCCTTTTGTTGCCAGAAAGCGGTACCTCTTGGCCAGGAACTGAACCAACTGCGCAATCATCGAAGGAGTGTACATATTGCCGATCCGTCTGAAAATCTCTCAAATTCTTCAATTTTCGAGGGGAAACAACCTGTTAAAGTCCAAAAAGGCACTGGTCTTCTCCTGCCAGATGGGGGCAGCCGCTTCGCACAAAACACCCATTTCCTGGCGGTTAAGCACGGAGGCGTTGGGCCTAAAACGGATGGGTAGAATCAATGAATTAAATGAATTAGAATTGTGGCTAACAAACCCAAGGGAGGCGTAGTTCGGATGGGAGTATTTTCCGTTGAGAGAGTCCTCGTAGGCGAGGGTGGCAACGCCTTTCTCGACGAGGCGGGCGAAGGGACAGTGGAGGAAGAGGCCGTCGAAGTTGGACAGGGAGAGGTCTGGAAAAGAAAGGATAAAAGCCGCTTTTTTTCGGCGACCTCAGGCCGCTTTTCTGATAACCTCAGGCCGCTTTCTTGTTTCCCGGTGACCTCAGGCCGCTTTCCGCTTCTTATGGTAACCTAAGGCCGCTTTCTGCAGCTTCTGGCGACCTCAGGCCGCTTTTTTACAATTCTGGTTACTTCGGCCGCTTTTTGCCGCTAACCCACCCTCTTTCTTGATCCGCATGGCCCTCTGCCTGTACCTCTCGTAGCAATTCACCAGACAGGACAGATAGCATCTGAGACTCTCCGGCCCATCGACCAACGGATACTCGCAATTCGCCTTCCCTGAAATCATAATTGCCTTAAATTGCCAAGAATTACGTATGAGCCTCTAAAACGTTGCTTTTTTCTATTTTTATAAACAAAAATACTTACGAACTGGCTTGTAAAAGTCCCACGTGGAATCCATGTGCATGGAACGGAGGCCTCGATCGACGACCAGGGGAGCATCGGGGGTGATTAGGAGGGCCACGGCTCCTGCGCCTGAAAATCAATTTATTTATTGGTTAAAATTTAAAATTTAAAAAAAGATGCATATTTCACAAATTTTTTTTGAAATAGTATAAACATCCGAAAAAAATTGTATAAAAATAGAAATTGAAATTAGATTAATTTTTGTCGGTTTTTAAAATTTGCCTGATAAAAACGAATTTACGCCTAGTTTGCACTGCGTTTACAGAGATTTCTGTGAGGATTCGAGAGTGAAACCCGTATAAAATTGGTTTTCAGAGACCTTTGAGTTTTATGATGGCCAGAGGTCTATGGTTGCCGAATAGCGGCCTTTAATTTAAAAAGCGGTTCTTGATTGCCATAAAGCGGCCTTTTATTAGCAAAGCGGCCTTTGTTTGCCAAAAAAGCTGCCTTTAGAGATTAAGAGAGAGAGAGAGAGAGAGAGAGAGAGAGAGAGAGAGAGAGAGAGATCCCAACCTCCAGACGGTCTGGCCGGTCCCTTCTCGTAAACGGCAATGTCCGTCATGACCACAATGGCGTTCCTCCCATCCACGGCGTGATTGGCCTGCAGCCAGTCGACTGCGTGGAAGAGGGCCTGCGTTCCTCCGAAACAGGCGTGTTTGATGTCCACTCCCTCAATATTGCGGTTGGAGGGGAAGAGTTTCATCAGCTCGGATTTCACACTTTTGCTCTTGTCGATGATGGTCTCCGTTCCGACAGCCAGGAAACCGATGCTCGCCGGATCGATCTGAAAAAAAAGCAAGGATTAAACAACATTCTTATAAACAGAAGAAAAGGAATCTCTTTTAATTAGAATACTGCCCACCTGATAGTCCCTGAGAAGGGCGTCAGTGACGGTGAGGGCCATAGAGACCACGTCCTCATTCTCCCCGCAGAAGGACATCTGCCGCTGGCCAAGGCCTTTCGTGTACTTTCCAGTCGTCGGCTTTCCAGTTTCAGCTTCGTCGTGCTAAAAATTCACTTCATTAATTTGAATACAGGGTTGGTAAGGGGTCGAGCCAGCCCGTTTTTTCCACGTCCATCGAAAATAGCAAAATCGCCTACTTTCTCCAATTCCGCCTGGGAGACGAATGCCTTGGGGAAGTACATCTGAATGGCCGAGATTCCCACGTTCAGCGAGGCTTCGGAGGAAGAAGGAAGGCCTTCAGGCTGAGGGACGGTTTCCTCGTGGTGGAATCCATTGGTCAAGGCGATTGGCTGAACATAAATCATGATATTGGCTGTAAAAATTCTAATGAACACAGAATTCATCTGCGTCTATGCCTCGTATCTCTGGGTCTCTACCCTCTCCTTATGATCTCTCTCTGCGTCTCGAACCTCTATCTAGCATGTTCCCTATCTCTCTCTCTCCGTCTCTAACCTCTCCCTCTGCGTCTCTAACCTCGCCCTTACCTTGTAAACATCGTACGTCCTGCGGTATTTCTCGTCGATTTCACTCAGAGTAAAAGTTCCGGGGAACACGGATTCATCGGATGAAGCCGTCTGCGGTCGGAAAGGCACTGAAACAGTCATTTTAATGTTTTATTTAAATTTAAAATTTTATTTAAATTCTATTTTTTTAAAAATTAGTTTACATTTTTTTTAAAAATTAGTTTACAATGTTGACCTATTTTCAGGGAGCTTTACCATTACACCCTTGTTTGCTGTTGACAATTAAGGGCGGGTTGACCCGTTTAGCAAATAAAAGCCGCGTTTTTGGTTAGCAAAGGCCGCCTTTTGGCAATTAAAAGCCGCTTTTAGCCAGCCATAGGCCGCTTTTTGCCATTCAACGGCCGCTTAACCTGCTTTTTTGGCAATTAAAAGGGCCGCTTTACCTGCTTCTTTGGCAACTTTCTGGCAACCAAAAGCAGCTTTATGTGCTTTTTGGCAATTAAAAGCCGCTTTTGACATCCATAGGTCGCCTTCTGGTAACCCAAAAGCCGCTTTTTGGCAATCAAAGGCCGCTTAACCTGCTTTTTGGCAATTAAAAGCCGCTTTTTGGCGACCAAAGGCCGCTTGATTTGCGTTCTTGGCAACTAAAAGCCGCTTTCTGGCAACCAACAGCAGCTTTATGTGCTTTTTGGCAATTAAAAGCCGCTTTTGACATCCATAGGTCGCCTTCTGGTAACCCAAAAGCCGCTTTTTGGCAATCAAAGGCCGCTTAACCTGCTTTTTGGCAATTAAAAGCCGCATTTGGCATCCATAGGTCGCCTTCTGGTAACCCGCTTTTTGGCAATCAAAGGCCGCTTAACCTGCTTTTTGGCAATTAAAAGCCGCATTTGGCATCCATAGGTCGCCTTCTGGTAACCCAAAAGCCGCTTTTTGGCAATCGTAGGCCGCTTCGGTCTCGGATTTTCAATGGGAAATGAACCAATTACGCATAAATTACGTGAATTACGTATTCCTGGTACGCAAAGTTGCGTGTTCCACGTGACTTCCTCCCTCCCCTTTCCCCTCAACCTGCGGAGGGAGTGGAGCCAGTGGACTACTCGAAGAGACAGCCCAGGTTCAAGGCAGAGGAGGAGCCCCTCTTCCAGATGGGCCCTCTCACCAAGGCAGCCAACAGCCCCGTCCAGCAGAAGAAGAGCCTCCAGTAGAAGAGACGACAATAAAGATTCTAGAGTGGAAAAGGCAATAAAACAGAGTTTTCCCCATTTGAATTTAGAGTAGTTGTTGTTTTTACAAGTTGTTTAATAAAGATGTTTTTAAGCTCTTTTTTATGTAATGTATTTAGGTTTGTTAATATAGATTTTTTCCCGCTTTTGGTGGTTATTGACACCCGGTTGGCCGAAATTCTTTTCGGACCATTTTAGGCTGTAGAAACGCAATTTCAAATGTAAAACTAAAGTCTAGCTGCTTTTTGGTAGTTTTCACCATCCAGTTGGTTGTAATTTTTTTTTCAGTCGTTATTGTCACCCAGCTGGCAGGAATTCCGCTTTTTTTGGTTGTTATTGCCACCAATTTGGCTAGAATTCTGCGCTTTTCTGTCATTATTGACGGCTGTTGGCAGAATTTCGCTTTTTCGGTGGTTACTGCCACACAGTTGGCAGGAATTCTGCTTTTCAGCTCATTTAAGCCGTAATAAACTAATTTTAAGAACTTAAAAGGACCGTTGGGGAAAAGGATCGTTGACTTTATCTCATATTAAAGAGGTTGAAGAGTTGTTCAAGAAAATATATAACAATTTGGGTTTTAAAAGCGTCGTTTTGTAGAAATCTGCATCTGAAATGCCTTTTTTAGCCATTCCAGGCGACAGGCACCTGTAGATAACCGGCATTTTAACGAACTACGTGCACGGTGTTTACGCGTCCGGCCAATCCATCGGTTTATCCACTTTTTGGTCGTCACTTTTGAATTTTCAATGTTCCCGCATGAAAAGACGCATAAAACTCTGGTTGTCTGACATGGTAGCGCCGCAAGTTTCACACCCGTACGAGATCGACGGGCGGGGCTAGGCTAGTCCCTCTGGATACAGTAATGAGCGCTATATGCAAATACAAGTCGAAAAGAGGTTATTGACGGTTCCTTTAAATTATCTTACCATCGGCCTTCAGAAGCTGTTCCCTCTGATTGAGACAGGCGGTATATTCCTCCGGAGAGACCTCCTTCCTCTCGTCCAATCTCCTCACCGCCTCCTCGCAAATCCTCCCGATTCTCTCGAATTTCTCGTTCTGGGGATCGGTTTTGAGGGAGAACATGGCCGCGGCCGAGCCACTTCCATAGGCGAACAGGAGGAGACGATCGGTGGACGAGCGCCTGAAATTTCGAACTTTTAAAAGAATTTCAAGCAAATTTCAAACAATCCGACGAAGAAAAAACACGAACCTCCGCGAGAGGAAAGTGATCAACTGTGCGAAGAGGGACGGAGTGTACATATTGCCGATGCGTCTAAACTAAGGAAGTTAAAGAAGAAAATAAGGCAAATGAACCTGTTGAGGGTGAGGTTGGGATCGGTTTTGTCCTTCCACAGAGGCTGGGACAGATTGAGGAGCTGTTTTGCCACCATATAATCGTCCACATTCAAGCCGACACTGAAAATTTTCTGAATTTAATGTATAAACAACTAAAAATGTAACTTAAAAACGAATGTTTTATATAGTTCAAAAGCCACTTTTTGGCAATCAAAGACCGCTTGACCTGCTTTTTAGCCATTAAAAGCCGTATTTTGGCAACCAAAGGCCGCTTTTTTGGCAGCCAAAAGCCGCTTGACCTGCTTTTTGGCCATTAAAAGCCGCATTTTGGCAACCAAAGGAGGCCGCTTTTGGCATTTTGGCAACCAAAGGCCGCTTTTTGGCAGCCAAAAGCCGCTTGACCTGCTTTTTGGTCACCAAACAATGTTTGACACATACGGTTTGAAACAGCCGTTGGGGGTGCTATTCGCCTCAAAATGGCACTAAAAAGCACTTTTTGGGGTGCTATATGCAAATTTGGGGTGCTATGTTCAACTAAAACTAGTTCGTGTCAAACAGTGTCACCAAAGGCCGCTTTTGGCAACGAAAGGCCGCTTTTTTTAGGCCTTTAGGCTTTTTTGACCTGATTTTTGGCAATTAAGTAGCCTAGAGAGATAGAGAGAGACTCACACATCAGCGTATCCATCGAGATCGGTCACTCCCTGCTCCGCATCGCGATAGGCCAGTCTGGCGAGAGCCTTCTGCACCATCTTCGTGAACGGACAATGGAACATCACAGCGGCGAATTGATCCAGGGAACCTGAATCTTATTTTTTAAGAATATCACAGTTAAAAATATCACTTTTTCCAATGAAAATTTCACTTAAAATCGAAATATCTGTGGAAAAAAGTAAAATCGAAAAATTTGAATCTCACCCTTGTTTCCTGTGATCTGCTGGGTCCTCATCTGGAAGTGGCTGTAGCACTCGTCGACTGACGTCATGTAGCTGCTCAGACTCTCCGGTCCATCCACCACCGGGTATTCACTCGCAGAAGGGCCTAAATAAAGGAATAAATATAAAAATTAATTTTTTAAATGTTTTAAAAATTAAAATTAAATAAAAAATACCGAAAGGCTTGTAGAAGTCCCACTTGGAGTCCATGTAGGCAGAGCGGAAGCCGTGCTCAACCACCAGAGGGGCGTTGGGTTCGATGAACAGGGCCACGGCACCCACTCCTGCAACATTAGAATGAGGAAACTTTTCTATTTTTCAAGAGTTTTTCAAATATTTTTTTGAAATATTTTTAAGATCAGCAAGTTTTCGAGATTTTTGGCCGTGAAACCTTAAAAAAATCTTTAAATTTTAGGGGTTTTGCTCACTTCAGAGGAATAGGTTCCGCGACATGATATCTAACTCAAATATTTTTATTTTCAAAGAATTGCAGAAGAAAATTGGCCTTAAAAATCGATTTTGGTACGTGTAAGGCAATATCGCATGCTTTATAGTTTGACCCCTGTAGTTTGTACCACCATTTTCCCGCGCGCCCTTCGAGCCACTCGGGTTGTAATAAGCAAGTTAGTTCTCGTTTGCTTTACCCTTTTTTTATTTCATTTGTTTTAATAATTTTGTTTATAATTAGCTGGCATTTAGTAATCGAGGCGATCCCCGTTCATCTTATTTTCAAGTTGTACTGTCACCCACACGACCAGGGTTCGATCCCCGTCGATACATTTCTTTTTTCTTGCATTATTTTATTTCTGCAAATTCATAGCGAATAGTATTGTCGTCTCACTGTCTATTTAGTCTATTTTAAAATGATCAAAAATAAAGTGCACCGGGTGAGATCGAACACTGGTCGCGTGGGTGACAGGTTTTGGCCATTGCAGAAAGCATTAAAGCGGCCTTTTTGTTGCCAGAAAGTGGTCTAAGCGACCTTTGGCGGCAAAAAGCCTGGCTTTGGTTTCCAAAAATCGGTTCAAGCGGTCTTAGGCTTCAAAAAACTGTCCAAGCGGCCTTTGGGTGCCAAAAAGCGGCGCAGGCGGCCTTTGGTTGTCAGAAAGCATTCCAATAGGGCTTTGGGTGCCAGAAAGCGGTCAAAGAGACCTTTAATTGACAAAAAGCCGCCAAAGCGGTCAAAGCGGCCTTTGGTTGTCAAAAAGCGGTCAACGCGGCCTTTGGTTGCCAGAAAGCAGTCAAAGTGGCCCTATGCCAGAAAGCGGTGGACTCGACGAGAGAGAGAGAGAGAGAGAGAGAGAGAGAGAGAGAGAGAGAGAGAGACGAACCTCCCGTAGGCCTCGCAGGTCCAGCCTCGTAGACAGCAATGTCGGCCATAACCACGAGGGCTCCCCGTCCGTCAGTGGCCCCATTGGCCCTCACCCAGTCCACTGCGTGGAAAAAGGCCTGTGTCCCTCCGAAACACGCGTTCTTCACATCCACTCCCTGAAAATACCTTCTTTTTAAATTTAAATTTACTTAAAATATCATATTTTCGTGATTTTAGGAACTTTCAAAAATTAAAAATTGACATTTCTAACTATTTTAGGGACTGAAATATAGATTTACATATAAAAATAGCCAGATTTTAACGATCTAGAGGCTCCTGTATGCTAATCAACCCACCTCAATGTCGTAAAGCTTTGGGAAGAGTTTCATCAGCTCGGATTTGACACTTTTGCTCTTGTCGATCATGGTCTCCGTTCCGACGACCAGGAAACCCACGCTCTCCCGCGGAATCTAAATTTTTTAAATAGATTAATAAAATATATTTTTAAAAATACAAAAATATTAATAAAATTAATTTTAAAAAAAAACACTAAAAACTAACGTTGTAATCTCGTAGGAGAGACTCTGTGACGGTGAGGGCGACGGAGACGATGTCTTCATTGTCGGAGACGAAGGCCATCTGCTGCTGGCCAAGACCCTCCGTGTACTTTCCCTCCAACTTCTTTCCCGTTGAGGCAGCATCGAACTGAAATTACGTGTTTTAGAGAAAAAAAGCCGTTTGGACAGGTTTTTGGCAACCGAAGGCCGCTTTCTGGCGACCAAAGGCCGCTTGGACCACTTTTTGTCAACCAAAGGCCGCTTATACCTCTTTTTTTGGCAAAGAAAGGCCGCTTTCTGGCAACGAAAGGCTGCTTTCTGGAAACAAAACACCGCTTGGACCAATTTTGCCAACCAAAGGCCGCTCGGACCGATTTTTGACAACCAGAGGCCGCTCGGACCGCTTTCTTGCAACCAAAGGCCGCTTTCTGGCAAACAGAGGCCGCTCGGACCGCTTTCTGGCGACCAAAGGCCGGTCGGACCGCTTTTTGATAACCAAAGGCCGCTTGGACCGCATTTTTGGTTCCCCCTCGGTGAATTCCCTTCTTTTTTGGCATAAAGGCCTCGTTGGACGATAAATTTACTTGTTTTCAGCGGATTAAAAGTAAAATATCGCACAAACTACAGAAAGTGAGGGTTTTGTGCCACAATTGATAACAGAAATGAAGCTATACACAGGAAATACGCCCTTTTTGTGCCCGGACCGGGATTATCATTAAAATTTCGGATCAAACGGATAAGGATTTTATTTTTTAAATAGATAAAAAATGTATATTTAAAAAGTAATAAAAACTGACCTTTTCAAGCTCGCTCTGAGAGACGAATCGCTTGGGGAAGTAGACCTGAATGGCACTGATTCCAACGCTCCTCTGGGAATCTTCACTCTCCCCGTCTACCGCCATCTGAAACTTTATTTTAATTAAATTTTAATCTTAAAAAAACATAAACAGATTTAAAAAAGTGGTTAAAAGAGGACAAGTTTAGCCCTGCTTTAAAAAAAAATCACGAAATCCACCCGAAATGGATATTTTGGCCTTTAAATGAAAAAAAACAACAATGAAAATTGAAATTGCAATTGCAATAAAAATAAAAAGAATAGTCGTTGCAGGACCTAAAACACAAAAAACTTTACTCTCTTTTTTCCGATTTAAAATATAAATATTTTTAAAAAAACTATAAAAAATTTGAATTATGCGACTCGCAGAAGAATAGAATAGTCAAGAACAAAAAAATTGTCAAGGATTGAACCAAATTTAGCCACGCCCTTTCAATGAGTCGAAGAATAATCGCTGCGGGACCTAACACAAAACTTAGTGGAGCTTTTAAATAATAAAATAAATACTCAATTTTAATTTTTTTAACCAAATAACATGCACAGAGAGAAAAGAGAGGTAAAAGTTTTTTTAAAAACAGGAAAAGTTAGCTCCGTCCATAAAAATTAATTTTACGAAAACAATCGCTGCGGGACCCATCACAAAAATAAACTTTAAAGTTAAACAAGCCACCAGGATTCGATCCCGTCTGGTGCACTCTTTTTATGTTTTATAAATAGATTAAATGGTTTAAAAAGGAAATTTTGCCCAGTCCATTTCAAAAACCACATGAAAATGGGAGTTTTGACCTTCTGACGCAAGAATCGGTTAGTTGTTTAATGGGAACTTTGGCCTGTCGGAGATAAAAGGACGAGCGGACCGGGAGCAACGCCGATTGTACCGCCTGCTACTGGAAAAACCAAGGGAACGCCCATTTTCTTTATCTTTTTTTTCATCGACGGGGAAAATGGATTGGATTACAGCTTCTGATGTTGTTGTTCTTCATTTCAACATAACACTTACACGGTGGAACGTTGGGAAAGAATAGAAATTGAGAAATAGGCGTTCGAAAGGGGAGAGATTTTCGATACCACGCACAAAGGGGTGTTTTCAGCAAAACGAGCAACTTTGCTCCGATTAAAGTTAACAAAATTAAAGAAATTAAATATTTAAAATGGATGTTAAATAATTTAAATTAAAAGAAATTTAAAATTAAACAAAATCACGCGATAAAATGGGCGGAGTCGGCAACCGAGCCATATATTCGTGGTAGGACCCAACATACTGATAAAAAATTAATGAAAGAATTGTCTTCTTGGGTGGAATAAACGATTTCTGAAACTTTTTAGGGATTTATTTTGGGTGGCCCAGTGATTTCAACGCAAGTAAGGGTGGTAAAAACAAAAGCCAGAGGATTTTCAGCAACCTGACCGGTCCAGACAAACAACGAGGGTTCGGATCCGCCCCAAGACAATTTTTTTTAGAAATACTTGTAACATAATAAAGTGTGGTTTTTACTGTTCAAATTACTTCAAGCGTATTCAGTGGATTTTTTTATCAGGCCCGTTTATGAAAGTAACAAACGAAATTTAAAAACAAAATGAAAACTGTGCGTTTAATTTTTAAACTTTTAAAAGACCTTAAATATGTTTTTAATGATCATATTATTGCAGGTATTAGCAGCCTATTCTAGGTATTATAAATATTTTAAAAAAATATTTTCATGTTTTTCACAAGTCTAAATGGCTAGTATTATTTTTTTCGCACTTCTGGCACGCTATCTTTTCGAGACCAAATAAAAACAATCAATACGAAATCAATTGGTTGATATGAGGTAATAATTACAAAATATAGCTATGCATTCAACTTATAAGTTATCGATTAATACCATATTGTGGGCAAATGTTCGTTTTTGCAAAGTTCTGGGCCGCTATCGCTGCGAGACCCAATAAAACAATCAATATCGATTGATTTCATTTTATAGGAAGATAAGCAATGGATTGATCTATATTCTTGATTTCAATTTGTAGGAAAACTATTGATTGATTCGGTTCAATAGGGTCAAGTTAATTTTTCGCAAAGATCTATGACCTACCTAGGCTATAAATATTGATAGGAATATATTATTGATTGATTTAACGATTTAATCAGAGTGAATAAATTTGGAATAAGGACCAATTTTGCATATTTGTTAATTGATTTCGATTATAATTTTCAAAATTTTAAATTCAAATCCTAAAAATGTCATTTTCCTTTTTCGCGGCCACCTGTGCGGTCTCCCCAAATGGGGCTCTCTCCCCTTCTTCTCCTCCTCCTACTCCCCACGGCCGATTCCTTAAAATGTAAACTTTTAAATCAATTTTTAATTTTTAAATTTAAATTTAATTAAAAAAAAATCAATATTTTCAGGCTACGAACTACAGAATCCCCAATTAACGGATTTTCTGACCTGTCAAGGGACCCAAATTGTGATAACTTCTGATCCAAAGACTATGGATGTCTCAACTGCCACCCAGGAACAAGTGGATGACATTTTTCAAACTCAGAGGAAACAGCTGA
>JAJQXH010000052.1:225000-230000 GCA_022343465.1 Oscheius sp. G VE-2021
TTATTCCGTATCTTTCAATTCCACTTTTATAATAAAAAAGAAGAATTCATCACAAAATTGAGAATCACGCCGCCAATTGTTTAAATTGGGCGCGGCGCGCCAGGTGTCCCAACAACTAATCAATAATCGCGCTTTGTTTCAAAAATGCTGGATTTAGTCTCAGAATTCAAACTTTTAAGTTTTTTTTAAATGTTTTAAACTTGGAAATTAGCATTTTGACCCCATATTATGAAAGAAAAAGAAATATGTGAAAATTTACGAAATCTTTAATGAAATTCGTATTTATCGACGCGGAGTAATAAATTGATTGTAAACTAAACTTTTCTTTTCTCTCAGTTACAAATGAATTTTTTGGTTAAAAATAGGGAATTCAACCAAAAACTAAATCAATAAACCTTAAAAGAGGTTACTGTAGCGCGTCAATTGTCAAAATCACGCGTATCGTGGGTGGCGCGCCTGGGTCTATGGGTGCATAATAATGGGTGCACAGGCCGTTTGGCCCGCTTTTGGGCATCCAAAGGCAGTGAGAGGGAAGGAGACAAGACAAAGAGAGAGAGAGAGAGAGAGAGAGAGAGAGAGAGAGAGAGAGAGAGAGAGAGAGAGAGGGAGAGAGAGAATGAAGTGGGTGTACGAGAGAGACTAATAGGAAGATGGCGTCAAAGATTAATTGCCATAACACGCTGTGTCCCGAGGCGCCGTAGCACCCGTCGTTGGCATTGTGCCAACGAAAAGTCGCGTCTGGCCAAAAATGGATTACGTACGAGCTAACAATTTAGTGAAAAACGTTGGCTAATTCAAAAATTCAAGTTTACAGGTTGTTAATTGTCACTATACAGTCTGCGTATTTATTTTCGGTTAAACGTTTTTTGTGGTATTTGTGAATTTTTTGCAGTGCTCTCCTACTGCGCCACACCAATGGGTGGGACACACCGTGCATAAGGCCAAAATAACTACAGTAATTGTAAAAAAGAATTAAAGTATATTGTAGATTGTGTCTATTGCGAAATGTCCAATGACGCCGAATTGCGCGATTCTGCAGAGGATGGGGTCGAACTGCCGACCTTCTGCTTGTGAGGCGAGGCGCCTACCACTACACCACCGAACGCCGTCGGATCTGACGACGGCGTGCAGACAGAAAGCGAGCAAGTAAGGGAGAAAGAGAAAGAGAAAGAGAGAGAGAGAGAGAGAGAGAGAGAAAGAGAAAGAGAGAGAGAGAGAGAGAGAGAGAGAGAGAGAGAGAGACAAACCCCTTCTTTCAGCGAATGATGGAAGGCCCCAAATTCTACATCGCCGAGGAACTTGAATACCTGAAGTCCCAGAATCAGACACAATCCTTCGGCCTCTCTTCCGAAAACATCAATTCCCGCAAGGATACAAAGTTGCTCTTCTGGCAGGACGTGGAATCGGCTGCCAAGGGAATTCCTCCGATGAACCAGAATTCCAACGCCCCTTTCACTTCGGTCAGGCGTGGCCTGCTCCCAATGGTCGGTGGCAACACCCACACAGTCGCCGTCTACGAATACGATGTGAGGGTTTCAGAAGCTCCAGAAGCTAAAATTCCCTTTTCAGTCGAATAAAGATTACCTCCAGGATGTGGAAACCATCTTCAAGAACAATTCTGGCAGAGAGAAGTCGTTTCTGAAGGACATGATCAAGGCTCTTATGAACTGTGACAGCGGGAAATGGATCGATTTGGAGGCCGAAGCTGTCAACAAACTCTGCGATTTGACCCTGAAGGTCCTGAAGGGAAGGAAGAGAAGTCCCGCCATCGATGCTCTGACGGTCGATGTTGGCGTTAGGATTATTGGAGAGATCTGTGGAAATGTAAGGACTTACAACACTTTTGCGGCCTGAGGCTGCCAAAAGCGGTCTTCTGCGGACTGAGGCTGTAAAAAGCAATCTTCTGCGGCCTTCTGCGGCCTGAGGCTGAGAAAAATCGGTCTTGTGCGGCCTGAGGCTGTGAACAGCGGTCTTCTACGGCCTGAGGCTGTAGAAATCGGTTTTCTGCGGCCTGGGGGTGTAAAAAGCGGACTTCTGCGGCCTGAGGCTGTAAAAGGCGGTCATTTGCGGTCTGAGGCTGTAAAAAGCGACCCTATGCGGCCTGAGGCTATAAATGCGGTCTCCTGCGGCCTTAGGTTGTAAAAAACGGTCTTCTGCGGCCAAAAGCATTCAAATTCCAGTTCGACGATCTTCGAAAAGTCCTCTGCCTCCCCGTCGAGCAGGGTGGTCATCTGGGTGACGTCATCGACGAGATTCTGATCTACAAGGACCCCAAGAGTAAAACCAGAAATGGACACCCCATTTCCTCAATTGATGGTTTTCTATAAAAAAAAGTTAAATGACTTCCCATTTAGCACGTCTTCCTTGGAAACTACTTGGGTGGTAGTAACAACAACCTTCAGACGATCTGTCTTCTGTTCGCTATGAAGGCTCTTTACAAGGATGGGGTGAGAGGGTACTGTAATGAAGAAATAAATGGGAGTTTAGTGTTGTCTTCTGAGAGGAGTCATGGAGTGGAGGTTTTTATTCTTTTTGAAAACGGTTGCCGCGACCTGGCGCGCCAGGGACTAATCGATAATGGCGCGGCGCTTGATATCACTAAACAGGACTTCAAAATTCAGATTTTTTGAATAAGTTTTGAAAAAAAAAGAATTTTGAACACTCACTCACTCTCTCACGTTCCAGGGTCTCCAAAGCGGTTACGGTCACTTCGGCACGGCCACCAGTGTCTTCTCCTTGTGCAGTTCCCGCTCCTCGACTGCTTCTGACCAGGTACCCTACAGTAATCTCTAGGTTACTGTAGCTTTCAGAAGAATGGCTACATGGCCGTAGCCGACTATCACCGCAACGGAATGCTCACAATTCGCGTGGTTTGGCAGAAGGAGTCCGAAGACAGAAGGAGGTCCGAGGAGGAGGAGGCCAATCTCCCTTCCTTCAAGAAGACTGCCAGTCCCTCCGTTGGAACCTCGAGTGCTGGAACTCCGAAGACTCCGAAGAAGAGTGGAAGTCACTCCATCACCCCTGCCAAGAAGTTTTCGATGAGTCCGATGTCCAATTCCGAGGTGAAAAAGGCTTCTGGAGTCATGGGGAAGAAGGCCTCCAGTGGGAGCCCCGCCAAGACCCCTCAGTCGCCGAAGAAGACCAAGAAGTAGGAGATTCCTAAACTAATGACGAATAAAATAGTTTCAAGAAAATTTTGTTTTTCCAGCTTTTAAAACGGAATTTATTGGGACACTAGAATTTTTTGTCTCCGATTGGGCTGAAAACGCTAAAATGCCCTATACTGGACCCAGTTAGAAGGTTGATTCGCAATTTGGGCAACCTTGGGTACCTTAATCCTTAAGCGCCTTAACCCTAAAGCCGTATCTCAACGTCATCTAAACCCCCAACAAAGGTACTTTTTCTGAATCCCATCATCAAAATAAACTTTATTGTCAAAAAATACCGACAAATATTGAAAACGCACACCTCTAAGAAAATGTTTTTCAGATCAAAAATATGTAAAACAAAAGGAAATTTTACAAGGAACCCGTTGGTAATATTAGTTTTCAACTAATTTCAAAAACAACAGCATGGCAGGTCATTTTCTAAAAAAAAATGTGTGTTTTCTCCCCAAAATGGGCGTGAACTTCAAGAAACTAAAAATGCTTAAAAATTATTATCTCAAAAAATGTACCTTCTAAAAATCTGGAAAAAAAATATTTGGGGTAAAATAACTTGCCCAATTTATTGAACGGGGTCCGGTTAAATATTTTCGCCTTAGCAGAAAGTTAGAAGAAAAAATGTAGTTTTTGAAACATAAAACATAAATTTCCAGGTAGGGAAATCTTTGTCGGTATTAATGACAAAAAATTTTGTTTTGATGATAGGATTCAGAAAAAGTACCATTGTTAGGGGTATAGATGACGTTAAAGCAAGAACGGCTTTAGGGTTAAGGCGCTTAAGGACTAAGGTGCAGTACCCAAGATGACCCAAATTGCGAATCAACCCATTTTAGCATTTTCAGCCCAATCGGAGACAAAAAATTTCTAGTGTCCCAAAGGAGTTGAAAAGTCTCAATTTTCTCAGACATCTTGTCCTAAAAACTTTTTTTTTCAAGCGAAAAGGCTTGAAAAGGTGTTTAGAAGAGTCTTTTCAACGCTTATCGGAACACGCAAGACAGGATGTTTTTGTCCCAAAACGCTGGGAACCTGTCTTGGGGCGCATTTCACTCCAGTCGAAATGAAGATCAGCTGGCTTTTGCTGCTATCGGCGGTTGTCGATGGCGCAATCATCCGCGTTCGAAGGCAGGCTGCCCTGGCCACAGAAGAGGGAGTAGACGTTCCGATTACACTACGGTAGGTTGGCTGTTTCTTCTATCCTTTTTTTACTTCACGCACACACAGACACACACGCACAAAATGTTAAACACAATTCCTTTCCCGATTTCTTTAATATTTTTATTGTGAAATTCCATTTTTTTAAATGAAAACTTGACTTTAACATGAAAGATCGCGGCGCGCTCAAATCAGGTGAAAAAATCTGTCGCGGTGTGACAGAAATTAATCAATTATGACAAAATCAATAATAACATCAAAACTTAAAAATACAATTTGTTTATTTAAGAAAAAAATCAATTTTATTGAGGGGAAGTGACGTGACTGGCGCGCCCAGAACTAATCAATACTGGCGCAGCGCTTAAATTCCGTTAAACAAAACTTCAGATTTTTAAAAAAATTTGAATTAAAAAAAAAACTGAAAAAAAAACTTTGAAATCGGTCGCGGCGAGCCAACTAATCAATAACTGCTGATTGTTTCAAAACTGCTGTTTAGAGTTCAAAAATTTTAAGTAAAAAAATGATGTAAACTCTTCCAGGAAATTTTGAATGAAAATAGGGATTTACAAAAACTAAGCCAATTAATTTTGAAATTGGTTACTAGTTAAAACCGGGACTAATCGATAATGGACCGTTGTTTGGAAACTCATATTTTACATTTTTAGAAAAAATATTAGTTTAAGG